>OY757945.1:51830972-51913472 GCA_963585895.1 Sepioteuthis lessoniana | reverse complement strand
TTTTTGTTTCTTTAGAGTTTTTTTCTTTTTTGGACCTCTCAGCTGATGTTACACATACACGAATATGGCCATGTGCGAAATAGACATATAATGTTCATAACGATAGAACATATAAAGAACATAGGAATCTCGAAATTCGAAAACACGTAACGACTTCTCATTCAGGTACGAAACATTTTTATTAACTTTGAGTTAAAGGTTTCGACATAAGGAGAAGAGACACAATATTCTATGCTGTCTTATTCATTTGGCCCCCAACTCGAGCGGCCCCCATAGGACGCAAGTTCGCCTCGCGTCTGCGAGCTCCAAAAGTCAAACCTCCACGTTTGGCGTCTAGTACTCAACTCTCTAACTTTCTTTCAATTCTCCTCAAACCTCTGCGCGCTTCCGGTGCGTGACGTCACTCGCACTCCGTCACCCATTTTGTCTCGGAGTATTGTGACATCTGAGTGACACTTTCGTCCGCCTGCGCCCGCGTTAACACCTGCCTCAATGTTGCACCTAACTAACCCATGTGCTGAGCCGAAAGGTTCTCAGCCTAACTAAGCTCAAAGGCATGGACCGAAATCCCTTGGACATTACGTTACACTGGGGCAGTAGAATACACCAACTGCATCTCAACAATCTGATGATGAGGCTTCAGTAATGCTGAAGCTTGGGAAATGCGGAGTACTCATTCATTGCCATCACTCCCTGGTCCATTCTGGCCCAGAGTGGTAACATCTAATAGGGTCCTATCTATAGGTCGAATATAACTTTCGGCCCGTTGTCATAGTAGGTAGAGTGTTTGGCAGTTGTCCAGAAGACTGGGGTTCAATCCCAGGTTGAATCATATTAAAGACTCAAAAAACGGTACTTGATGCCTCCTTGCTTAATACTCATCACTATAAGGTATGGATCAAGGGTAAATGGGGGTAATCCAAGAAAAGGTGTAGCTCCCCCCTACACTTCGGTGTAGTAGCTATTGAAAAGGAGCCTTCGGGTCACCCTCGACTATGGTCGTCCAACTTACTTATGCTAAACTGAGTTGCTTGAAATAGAAGTGTTTTTACATTTAATTTGTGTAAATAAATGACTAGTGATTCACTGAATAGTTAGTGATACATAGCAATACTCGGAACTCTTTAACTTTGTTGATTTAGGCTAAACTGGATTATCTGAAATAGAACTGTTCGATCATTTCATCATCATCATGTCGTGCTGGTAGCACGGATATCCCTGACCCTCTCTCGCCACTTTTCCCTATCGTTCATCGCTTCTGGCAGGTCTTCTGGACTACATCCCGTATCCTCATAGTTGCTGAATGTATGTTCGTGCTGGTCGTCCTGCTTTTGCTCCGCCATATGTGGGGGTCCATAAGAGTACATCACTTATGAGCTCGTCCCTGCTTCTCCAGCAGTGTCCTGCATGTCTGGTTCGTCTAACTTGGATAGTTTTCGTGATAGGAGGCAGGTGGCCGTACAGTTGGTGTCTTGTGGGGTGTTGCCGCCAGGATTTGTTCAAGATTGCTCGGAGCATTCTTGTGTAATTGCCGTCTAGCTTCTTCTCCAGCCGTTTTGTTAGAGTCCATGTAGTGCATCCATATAGCAGTATCGATGCGACCGCTGCCTGGAAGAAACTGCGTTTCATTTTATCGGTCAGGTCTGATTTCCACTGTGTGTAAACAATTGATTTGTGTTTAATGCAATTGTTAGTGTTAAATAGCAGCATTTTAAAACATTTAACTGTGTGCAAACAAATGATTAATAGTAAATAGAATTATTCATATCAGACAAATAAGTGAAATCATTTAAATGTCTGCAAAAAATGAGCTGAGGTTTGTTTAAAAAATGTTATCTACATAATGGTTTTAAAAATCATATATCTAATAGATATATATGTACAAAAAGGATTTGGCATTAAACAATCTACAATAGCTGAGTAAAGTAAAGTTGTCTCCCTTTAGTCGAGGACGACCAGAAGGCTCCCTTTTCAATAGCTACTACACTGAGGTGTAGGGGAAGGCGCTACTCCTTTCCCGGCAATCCAGCGCCCTCCCCTACATCTTGGTGTAGTAGCTATTGAAAAGGGAGCCTCCTAGTCGCCCTCGACTATGGTCGCCAATTTTACTTTATTTTTACAATGGTTGATATGCCATAAAACCAAACCCAACTAAACCAAAACTAATCCTGGGAGGTTTTTTTTGCATACAGTTGTTTATCAAGTATTCCTATCAAATACAAATAATTTGCACACAGCTATATCGTTTCAAGTATTCCTATCTAATATCAATAATTATATGGTTTCAAACTGGGCCATTGACCTAATGAATAGAGTGTTCACCAATGGTCCGGGAGACCGGGGTTCAATCTCAGTTCGAGTCATACAAAAGACTCAAAAAATGATACTTGATGCCGCCTTGCTTAGCACCCAGCATTATAAGGTAATGATCAAGGGTAAAATGGAACAATCAAGGGAAAAGAGTAGCGCCCTCTCTTACACCTCGGTGTAGTAGCTATCGAAAAGGGAGCCTTCGGGTCACCCTCGACTAAAGTCGCCATCTCATATGGTTTCAAGTAAGTATTTCTATTCAATAATAGTAATTTGTTTGCACACAGTTATATGATTTCAAGTAAATAATAATCTTTAATAAACATTTATAGTTTCATGTAACTATTCTTACTATAAATAATCTACGGACATAGTTATATGCTATCAAGTGTTTCTATCTAATACAAATAATTTGTACGCAGATCTCCAAGTGTCAAAATTGTTCCTGTGTTGGGAAGATATAATGAAATACCATCCCACGTTTTTTAGTCATCTAAGAAAATGACCATCAAGTTTTTCATTATTCTTTCTTTTTCTTTGTATTTTTGTTTGTTGATCCTCCTTTTTTTTTTCATTCCCTTTGTATATATCGTCTGTGAATTTCAGTTTTTTGACGTGATTCTGTTTGTATTCTGTCATTGTTTGTGCTTTGTAACAATTTACCGGCGTCTTGTACGTGCCTTTTGCGTCATGGCCGTTGTGAGATGGCGGCATTTTTCCCGCCACTAGCGGCCACCCCAGTAACCACAAAATGAAAAAAAAAAATGGCATCCGTTATGATAAGTCTGTTCGGGACGACATGAATCTGTCCTTCCAGAATACAGGCATGTCTAGAGAAACTGTTGAAAGAAATTTGGACATAATAGTGTCTATTTAGGCCATGAAAAATCTACCCACCGTCCTGGGTGGTTAATCACTAGATCAACAGGAATAACTAAAGTACAAACAGGAAAACAACACTAAAAAAATAGAAAAGGAGGAGGAAGAGGATTGAGGATTTCGTAAATACACCAATTCATTGACCCGAAGAATACAAAAAGCAGACCAACAATAGAAATAATTGTAGAATAGACATTATTTGCACTGCTTTCTATTTCTTTGTTTAATGGCATATCATCCTTCGTGGGTTATGTTTGGTTTGTTTGAGTTTTATAGCATATCAACCATTGTTGGTTATTTAATGCCAAATCCTCTTTATACATATATATTAAATGTATATGATTTGGTTTGGTTGGGTTTTATGGCATATCAACCATTGTTGGTTATTTAATGCCAAATCTTCTTTATACATATATATTAAATATATATGATTTGGTTTGGTTATTTTTTATGGCATATAAACCATTGTTGGTTATTTAATGCCAAATCTTCTTTATATATATATATATATATATATATATATATTAAATATATATGATTTGGTTTGGTTAGTTTTTATGGCATATCAACCATTGTAGGTTATTTAATGCCAAATCTTCTTTATACCTATGTATTAAATATATAAGATTTGGTTTGGTTGGGTTTTATGGCATATCAACCATTGTTGGTTATTTAATGCCAAATCCTGTTTTGATATATTAGATACATGATTTGTAAACACATTTTGTAGATACACACAGTTAAATGATCAAACACTTCTATTCCTAACAATTCAATTTAACATAAGTCAACAAAGTTAAACGGTTACAAGTGTAGCAATGTATAGGGTGTATTAATATACACGGGACCTTTGTGACTGCTAATAACTCTACTAATAATAATGTTGTGTTCTTTTTAGTTTTAGTTTTGAAAATAGTATACTATAACAACTATTAATCCTCGATCACAATGCCTTGACTAAGAGTGGAAAAATATTTTGCGACACTGCTTATTTAAAGACAAAATCATTTAAAACTGTCTCAAAATAGATGCAACCCAATAGGATAATGATTTATTACTGAGAAAAGGAACTTAAAAAAGATTGCATGTCCTGGAAGATGATATAATAACAATTAAAATAAATTTTTTAAGTAAAATTTCAATTAATTCAATACTATAAAATAAAATAATTTGTGTAATGCTTCAAGCAAATTACAAAATTAAAAAAAAACAACATTGATTTAGCTCAAAGGATACATTTTTTACAGGACGTATTCCAAATGACTAGCATTGTGCTTGTCTCGGTAATAAATCATTATCCTATTAATGGGTTGCATCTATTTTGAGACACCATGTATAACTAACAATTCAATTAAACATCAGTCATTTATTTACACACAGTTAAATGATCAAATAGTTCTATTTATAACAATTCAGTTTAGCATAAGTCATTTGGTTACACTTATTTAAAATGTCAAATAGTTCTATTTGACGCATACATAAGATCCTATCAGGTGCTACCACCCTGGGTCATCATTACAGGAGTCTCACCATCGGATTGTTTAGCGTCATAAACAGGACACTCGTTGGGGGTGGCTTACCCATTCGCAGAAATGCAGTCGGAATTCCTTCGTGGGTAATTTAATGTCAAACAAGAAAAGTCCTGGAGACTTGAGGAGACTTGCTGTCACTCAAATTTCAGTGAAAGACCATCAGTTAACATCAGCTAAGGTAAAAAAAAAACAACTCTCAAGAAATAAATATAAAAATAAATAAAAACACTAAAATATTAAACATAAAAGTGTAAATAAATTGATAAATCACAAAATGCTAAAGCCATCCTTATACAGTGTGACCCGGATATGAGAGAGTCTCTTATATCCGGGTTTGGTCTATTTTGTTTAGGTAACACAGGCTCTAATTTGGGACCAGATAAATTTTCTCTTATATCCGGGTCTCTTATATTCGGGTCACACTGTATAAGAAAAGACGTGATACTATTTAAACTATAGTCGTACTATTCAACCCATAGCTAGGGAGATAAGGAGTTCATGCCTTTCCTAAGTCTTGAATAAAACAATAATAGTGCGACTGGAGTTCGAACTTGCTTACAACAATGTTGGAGTCAAACACGTTAACAACTACGCAAATCTAAATGATTGCGAAACCATAAAACGGCAGAGTACCGCGGGATAAGAACTGTTCCCTTTGAAGAGGAGCGCTTAGCGTAACGGTTATCGTGGTAGGAAATAGAATCAGTGACCAGAGTTCAAATCCCAGACGAGACCGTTTGTTTTTCTTTTTGCACAAATCTCCTTGGGAAAGACGTAGATCTTTCTTTTCTCCATCTAAATAATAATAATAATAATAAAAGGGGGTTGGCATTGTTACAATCGCCAGATCTCTTGACGGTGTAACTTAGAACAAAAAACAAGGATTGACAGTGATAAAGGAAATAAAGGCAAAAAAAAACAATAATGATTTTTATAGACGTCAAGTTAAATTTTGACTTCCACTCCACTGGCAGATAACTTAATTCTTTTTCTTCAAGGAGTTATTTTTCCTTTAGTCCCCAACTGGCATTAAATAATCCACAAAGGTTGATATGCTACTAAACCAACCAACCAACACTTCGCGCCCTGATACCATTTGCTTACAGTGTTATATGTTTCTGAGCCTTCATGTTTTAAAATGATTTAGTAATTTGAATGGAACTTTTCCCAGAATTCGTCCTGTTCAAAGTGAAAGATATCGTTTGCCCTCCTGAATTTTCAGAATAAATTTTCATAAAAAACAGAATAAGACAAAATGTAACAATAAAGGCGCTCCTTGTGTAACGGTTATCGTCATTCGAAATGGACATTGCCACCCGAGTTCAAATCATGAGCGAACCTGTCTCCATTCCACACAGCGATCACACCCCTTAGGAAAGGTCTGAATTTACTAAATCCTTTGCACGAGGAGGATGTGACTCAAGTTTTATTTTAAGCGGAGTTTAAATTTAGAGCTTTCCTTCTCCTAGACCGGTTGCCATATCACGTCAAAAGATCCCTGGCTGCCCTATTATTTACCCATAGCTGGTGAGAGAATTGACGGATGCATATCTTTCCTAAGTTTATTAGAGCAATGTGATATGCAAAAACCTTTGTCCAGGATTTGCACTCGGGTCACCGTGTCCATTTCCTATGACGATAACCGTTACACTACAAACGCCTTCTAAGAATAATGTGAATGCAACTAATTGGACAGTCAAGACTTCTTAGTATGGTAACCGGTCTATTTGAGTGTTTGGTTGTGTTTTACGGCATACTTACTCTTCTGGGTTATTCAATGCTACATTCTATTCACACACACACACACACACACACACACACACACATATATATATATATATATATATATATATATATATATAGAGAGAGAGAGAGAGAGACCAGCCCATTGGACTATTGGGTTGAGTGTTTGCCAGTGGCCCAGAAGACCGGAGTTCAATCCCAGGTCGAGTCAAGCAAAAAACTCAAAAATGGTACTTGATACCTCGTTGTTTAACAGTCACCATTATAAGGTAAAGGACAAAGTGGAACAATCTTGGGAAAGGAGTTGTGCCCTCCCCTACACCTCGGTGTAAAAGGGATACGTTAGCCAACTTTACTTATATATATATATATATATATATATTTGATATTAGATATATACATTAGATATTAGAGATATATATTGAATTCATGGAATTTAGACTGTGACTTCAGGGTTTCATGGAGTTTTTTTGCGAAACAACAATCATCAGGCAGTTAAGAAAATAAAATGAATCGAAAATCGAAAAAATACGGACAAAAAACCGATGGGATTTTGTTGGAATCTTTACGTGTGATTGTAAGTGTGTAGGTGTGTGTGGGTGTGTGCGTATGCTTGGGTGGGTTATAGTTGCGTATTGTTGTGTGTATATGTGGGTGTAAATTAAGGTACAAACGCAGCACTTTGTTTTAACCGGATATAAATTCGTCGGTGTATCTTACTTTTTACTACATTATTTTATTTCTGTATGTGAAGGTGACTATAGCTAAGGAACAAAACATCATCCTTGCCTGTCGAGGGGAATGAATAAAGATTCGATTTGTAAGTGTATTAAAATAGTTACATTATGGTAGACCAGAATTACAATTGGTATAAGTAAGGGTATATTGTATTACAATATAATATTGTACAATGTTGGTATTAAGGGAAGAGAATTGGGCTAGGATATAATAATGAATTAATGAAATGTTACGTAAATGTTATATATACTATAGTTATCTTTGATAGTACGTGCGTAATGAAAATAATGAAGGGGTTACAATAATAGTTACGTACGATGATGATTATAACTGAAGGGCAAAGTGTTCTCTTTATAAATTTAAGGAAATTGATTAAGGAAATAGATGGCGTGTTTGGGAGGTCTGAAACCCAGAGTTCGCAGTCTAAATTCCATTAATTAAATATATATATCTAATATATATTTATTTATTATTATCATATAATAGATTTAGCCTTGATAGCCCTCACACAATGGAAGGAAAAGCATTCTTTCAGTGGATCTTTACTCGTTTAAAAAAATGAACCAAGAAAGAGTGAAGGACAAAAAGATATGTCTAGTCATAAAAAATAATTTTATATTGGATTCCTAGCCACATCGGGGTGAGAGGAAATGAAAGAGCAGACTCGGCAGCCAAATCGGCCTTAGATCTAAGTCCTAAAGTTATCTCCATTCCATATACCGATTTGAAACCGACAATCAGTAAATTCCTTCACACAAAATGGCAAAAACGATGGGACATTAACATCCATAACAAACTCTTCCAAATTCAACCCACCTTGGGAGAATGGAGACCAGGTTTTAGAAAATCAAGAAGAGAACAAGTCGTTATATCCTGATTGCACATTGGTCATACAAGGCTCATTCACTCTTTCATACTGAAACAGGAACAACAGCCACAGTGTTTGACGCGTCAGACAACTTGCACGGTTAAACCCATTCTTCTAGAATGCAGAGCTTTCTCTGTCATCATAAAGCAATTTTTCAGAGTGAATTGCCAAAACGATATATATATATATATATATATATATATATATTACCGGACACTGGCCTAGCGGTTAGAGTGTTCGCCAATGGCCCGGGAGACCTGGGATCAATCCCAGGTCGAGTCATACCAAAGACTTTAAAAATGGTACTTGATGCCTCCTTGCTTAACACTCAGCATTGTAAGGTGTGGATCAAGGGTAAAATGGAGCAAACCAGGGAAAGGAGTAACTCCCTCCCCTACACCTTGTGGTAGTAGCTATCGAAAAGGGAGCCTTCGGGCCACCCTCAACTATGGTCGCTAACTTTACTTATATATATATATATTAAAGATGTGAAACGATTTATATATATATATATATATAGTATATCAAAGAGGGGTAAAAGACCAAAGTAAACACACTCTAGGAAAGAGGGAGAATGACCCTCCATATTATATTGCACTTGGTTCGACACAAATCCACAAAGCGATTTAGTGACAACCAACACTGTCATATTTATACATTCATTCATGCCTAACAACAGAAGGACGGAAAATTCTCACCGAAAACACGACAATATTAGAAGATCAAAATAAAAAACAAAAACTACAGATTCTCGAAACACTACATATTAGAAACATGCAACCCAAACTTAACAGAATTAATTTTCAAACCAGTACTTAAATGTCTTTAGCTACTGACACTGATTATAGAACAATTTAAAAAGTAAACGCTTCACGCTGCAACGGCCCAGATGCTCTTCTTCTTACAAAGTAGTAATGTACATACAAAAGTTACATCACTTTTGGAATAGATCCTCCTCTGATGATGGCCCAAAGTCGGGCAGAAAGTACTTGGGAAATAAACAATTATGGAAAATATATCTATCAATTCCTGCCGAATACTATAAAATCAATACGGCAATATGAAAGGATTAACAAGAAAATATGTAGACAAAAAATGTCTATTATGTTCAACGAAATTTGTATATATATATATATATATAATGTTTCATTAAATAATAAAGACAAAATTTCTCTGAGTAATTTAAGATCCTTTCAAGTTTTCACATAAGTGCCTTAGTTTCAGGTTGGAATTGGTCGATGAATTTTCCGAAAATGTCGCGAGTGCTTTCGGACCCTTTATAAGCCATTAACAGGGGTTGTTTGCTAGAGTAAGGTGTGTTTGTTTTTTAAAAAAGTTTCGAAAGTTTTTGAAAGTTTATACCATAACAAAAATATGGGAACACAGAGTTGGATAAAACAGGGTAACTTGATAAGCTACGACTGCAAATCCTAGCAGCCCTATATATAAAAACCAAAAAAAAAAAAAAAAATTAAATTAAATTAATAGAATTAATTTTGAAAATAACGACAATGTTTTGAAATGCTTTTAGTATTCTTTTATCCCGTATTTTATTTGCGTTGATAGCGTTCCCTTTTTAAATAGCGTTTCCTTTTTTAAATACATCAGTTACCCTGTTTTATCCAATTCCAACCTAAAACTAAGACACTTATCAGAAAACTTGAAAGGATCTTAAATAAATTATAGACAAAATTTGTCTTTATTATTTAATGAAACATGCTTAAATGAACGACTAATACCTAACCACACACATACACACACACATATATATATATATATATACAATAAAAACAAATTACTCATATTGATAAAAAAATAAGAACGTCTTGTTCTGGAAAGAATACAAAAACAGCGCGGTTGCATTACAGCTTTTTATTTATTTATTTTTACTGTAACCTGATTTCGCTGCAGGGGTGCTGCTCATCTAGCGTGTCTTGTGCAAGAGTAGCCTGGCAACGCCCATCCTTCTCCAAGCTCGGTTTTAAATTCAGAGTTTTCTTGACTGGTTGCGATCCCATTCGGCTGGGGCTGCAGAAAACACGACTGCATCTCTGCAAAGGAGTAAGACCTCCATACCACGACTCTAGCAAGTGAACGGGATATGACACTAAACCAACTGATGGTGAGAGGTTTCAGTCCAGGAGCTTTGGTAAATGTAGAGTTCACCTTCAGTGGCATTACTTCCATGTCCACTTTGATCCGGAGTGGCAGTACATGTTAGGAACCCATCTACAGGTCAAAAAGAACTACTTAATCATTTACTTGAAATAATTTAACTGTGTGCAAACAAATCTGGCTCGTTTAAAAATGTTACCTACAAGCTATTCGTTTACAAATCATGTTGCTGATGACTGTAGTCGAGGGCGACAGAAGTCGGAGGCTCCCTTTTCAATAGCTACTACACCGAGGTGTAGGGGAGGGCGCTATTCCTTTCCATGGATTGCCCCACTTAACCCTTGATAGTGCCTTATAATTTCGAGTGTTAAGCAAGGAGGTATCAAGTACCATTTAAAAAAGTTTTTTGGAATGACTCGACCTGGGGTTGAACCTCGGTCTCCCGGACCATTGGCGAACACTACCCACGAGGCCATCATTTGGCTATTATAAATTTATTTCAGCTGGCCAATCTATCAGAGAAACTAACCTCTTCAGATAGCCCTCACACAATGGAAGGAAAAACATTCTTTCAATGGATCTTTACTCGTTTAAAAAATGAACCAAGAAAGAGTGAAGGACAAAAAGATATGTCTAGTCATAAAAAATAATTTTATATTGGATTCCTAGCCACATCGGGGTGAGAGGAAATGAAAGAGCAGACTCGGCAGCCAAATCGGCCTTAGATCTAAGCCCTAAAATTATCTCCATTCCATATACCGATTTGAAACCGACAATCAGTAAATTCCTTCACACAAAATGGCAAAAACGATGGGACATTAACATCCATAACAAACTCTTCCAAATTCAACCCACCTTGGGAGAATGGAGACCAGGTTTTAGAAAATCAAGAAGAGAACAAGTCGTTATATCCTGATTGCACATACAAGGCTCATTCACTCTTTCATACTGAAACAGGAACAACAGCCACAGTGTTTGACGCGTCAGACAACTTGCACGGTTAAACCCATTCTTCTAGAATGCAGAGTTTTCTCTGTCATCATAAAGCAATTTTTCAAAGTGAATTGCCAAACCGATATATATATATATATATATATTACCGGACACTGGCCTAGCGGTTAAAGTGTTCGCCAATGGCCCGGGAGACCTGGGATCAATCCCAGGTCGAGTCATACCAAAGACTTTAAAAATGGTACTTGATGCCTCCTTGCTTAACACTCAGCATTGTAAGGTATGGATCAAGGGTAAAATGGAGCAAACCAGGGAAAGGAGTAACTCCCTCCCCTACACCTTGTGGTAGTAGCTATCGAAAAGGGAGCCTTCGGGCCACCCTCAACTATGGTCGCCAACTTTACTTATATATATATATATATTAAAGATGTGAAACGATTTATATACATATATATATATCTATATATATAGTATATCAAAGAAAGGTAAAAGACCAAAGTAAACACACTCTAGGAAAGAGGGAGAATGACCCCTATATAAACCCGCCAGACAAACCAAAGGTCATTTAAACTGGAAACAAGAGTGAATTCAAGTCTCATTGAGTACCCCATTAATAAGGCCTTGTGCCACGTATGTTCTCTGACGAAAGCAACAAGCTGGAAACATACATATATATAACACGTATGTAAGAACAAAATACATAAATTAAAAAAATACAAATCTCTTCGTGGACCTTATTTCAAAATATAATATTTAGTATACATAATTAATATATATATATATTTTTAAAGATGTGAAACGATAGATTGCTTTCAAAAGTAATTTTGTTTATCATGACGAAGATTTGTATAGGAACAACCAAAAGATTAAAGAACTTTTTAACTTCACTGGTCCAATAATTTGGGTTAGTCGTCGTTGAGGCGCTATACATACATGGGTGTGCCCATCCCTTTCTAGGTCTACAACTGGTTTGAATTCAAAATTTTCCTTCACATAGACCAAGGTTAAAGGGCCCAGTCTGCCCTATAATTTACCCATAGCAGGAGGAAGAATAATTGGATTCATGACTTTCCCAAGTGGCTCAGCGTAAAGAGAAATGCAAGCAACTCCGTCCAGGAATCGAACTCTTGTCATTGACTCCATTTCCCTCTCCGTTACCCGACGCTTTTTTATAATCATAATTATTATACTTCTAAGAGGGTTTTTCACTGGAGTTTGAGTGACAGTAAGTCTTCTCAAGTCTCCAGAACTCTTGTCAGTATTCTGGCCGATCTTAATAATGCTGATGTCTTGATGGTCTCCACTTGTCTTATTTCCAAGTCTTCCAGTCATGTTACCAATCTTTTGGGGATTGTTCCGAGTGCACTAATTACAACAGGTATAACCGTCACCTTCATGTTCCCTATTTTTTTTATTTCTCTGGCAAAGTCTAGACGTCTACCTCTCTTTACGCATGATAAGTTTAAAATGCGAAATACGTTCGTCCCTGGAAAAGAATTAAGCTGACACATTAGATGCTCGAATGAGGCTAACGCATGACATGGTCATTTCAGCAGCAAAGTACTTTTGTCTCTGGTTACAGTGTTGTCACGTAATTACTTCTGTAGCATAAAACTTTCATATGCATTAAACATTGAATTTTGAATTTTATACTCGTTTGGGCTGCCATAGTATGGAGTAGGGAAACGTTATCTTTAGCAGGTATCAATTATCACTGATTAAAGCTTCGCGAGAAAAATCCCATTCAACATCTTTAGAAACGGTTGCCAACATTCTTCGTTGATATCTTTAATAATTCAGTTTGTATAATGAGACCAGCTCATCGAAGCTGAAGATCTAGAGTAACAGTGTGTGTGTGTGGGGGGGGTAGCCTTATAGAGCAGCAAAGCTATAACAGTTTAGAGAAAAAGAAACCAGGTTGTGGCATACAAACTTTGGCTAGCAAACCCCACTTTATTTTTTAGAGGGGGTGTGAAGGTGTGTGTAGTTTCAAACATGAGCCGAGACAGTGGGAAAGACGTCGATTGATCGAGCTTTAGGTGGGCAAATGTGTTGGGTATCACCCACCTTTTTCCACACAATGAACTAGTCCATCTGCCATATATAGCAGTAGCTACTAATACCAGAGCAGACGAGAAGGTGAAGAGCAGCTTTTTATAGGAATAGTATTAGAGCGTTGGAGACAGGAGATCACACTAGATCACCTTACTTGCTACCGTAATAACGGAAGCCAATACTATCGTTGGACTAAATCTTTATTCTGTATTCACTAATCCTATGTTCTTGTCTACTAATAGTCTCTCTATTGTATATACTTTTTCCTGAGAATATATCTTTATTTCCTCTCATATCGTGGTTTGTCCTTTATCTAATATTACAAGCGTTCACTAACCAGAACGCAACAAAATCGATGCAACATTTTACTATTTGGTCAAGTGATAATTCTGCAAACAGTCATTCACAGTGACATGCCAGTGACGTGAATTTTCTGGCCGGGACATGTAGCGATGACAAGTGGATTCCTAATTTGCCCAATATCGTTTGAACGAAGAATAAACAGCCATAGATTTTCACACAAACACACACACACACGCACACACACACACACACACACTCTCTCTCTCTCTCTCTCTCACACACACACACGCGCGTGCGTGCATTCACACACTTACACTCACGCACATCCCCACTCTTACACACACTCACATACACACATGCACACATGGCACACTCACACACACACACATGTTTGTTGTGCAAAGGTTATCGTTGTTGGAAATGGACACTGCGACACGAGTTCAAATCCCAGACGAGGTTATTTACATTTCACATTGTGCTATGAATCCAACTATTCTCCCTCCATCTATGAGTGAATAGTAGGACAGACTAGGTTCTTTAGCCTTGGTAAGGCAACCAGTCTAAGAGAAGGAAAATTCTGAAATCTAACGTGTTGTACCCTGAAGGGAGCAACCGGTTAAGGGGGATGGAAAACTGAATTAAAATCTGTTTGATTCAAAAATTGACCTTGTGTCACATCCGGCTACTGGCGAAGTATTGTTAGGTTTTGTTTGATGACATATCAACCCTTGTAGGTTATTTAATGCCAAATCCTCTTTATACATATATATTAAATATATATGATTTGGTTTGGTTGGGTTTTATGGCATATCAACCATTGTAGGTTATTTAATGCCAGATCCTCTTTATACATATATATTAAATATATAGGATTTGGTTTGGTTGGGTTTTATGGCATATCAACCATTGTATGTTATTTAATGCCAAATCCTCTTTATACATATATATTAAATATATATGATTTGGTTTGGTTGGGTTTTATGGCATATCAACCATTGTAGGTTATTTAATGCCAAATCCTCTTTACACATATATATTAAATATATAGGATTTGGTTTGGTTGGGTTTTATGGCATATCAACCATTGTAGGTTATTTAATGCCAAATCCTCTTTATACATATATATTAAATATATAGGATTTGGTTTGGTTGGGTTTTATGGCATATCAACCATTGTAGGTTATTTAATGCCAAATCCTCTCCATGCATATATATAAAATATATAATAATTTGTAAACACATTTTGTAGATAACATTCTTAAACGAACTTGAGCTCTTTTTTGTTCACAGTTAAATGGTTTCAAATATTGCGTAATTTATAGTTGTATTTTAACATCAATCATTTGTTTGCACTCATAGATAAGACCCTTTTAGGTGTTACCACTTCAGATCAGAGGGGACCTGGGAGCCATGGCAATGAAGGGGTACTCCACGTTCCTTAAATCTCCAAGGCAGTAACAGCACTCTTAGATGGTTTAATGTCATATTCACGACTCTCATTGAGGGTGGTCTTACTCCTCTGCAGATATGTCATCATCATCATATCACGCTATCAGCACGGATATCCCTGACCCTCTCTTGCCACCCCTCCTTATCGTCCATGGCTTCTGGCAGGTCCTCAGGGATACATCCCGTACCAACACAGAGCTGCTGTATGTAGGTTCGAGCTGGTCGTCTTGCCTTTGCACGTCCATGTGAAGGGGTCCACAGGAGTACATCTCTAATGAGCTCGTCCCTATTTCTCCAGCACTGATGTAGTCGATGTATTCTACAGCTCCAGCCGACTAGGCTGTTGTGGCGAAGGAGTTGGGTATATATATATATATATATATATATATAATATAACTCTTGGTTATCACTAAATCAGTTTGTTGGTTTGTGGCGAACCAAGTGCAATATAATATGAAGAGTGCTCAATATCTAGGATAATAAATAAATATATATATTAGATTTATATTTTTAATGCGATGGAATTTAGACTCCGTGGTATTAAAAATATAAATATATAAATCAAATGTATATATATATATATATATATATATATATATGTATGTATTAAAAGGAATAGGTCTGCAAATGAATTTCAAATTCATTTGCGGACCTATTTGTTTTGAAATATTTACTTTTGTCTCGTCGGACCAACAAAAACTATATATATATATATATATATTATTTAGAATAGCATTGTAATCATCAGACCAAACTTGGTGACTACACAAGTCTAAGAGTAACATATGCTCTATCACTGATAGTAACACTCTTTTTTTATATATAGATATAGCTAACTATATAAAAGAAGAAATACGACAGTGTGATCAAAATTTGGCCGTGTTCATTTATTTATTATAACGTTTCACTCATCCATGAATTTCATTGGATAACGATTTGGAATTGATTTTTGTTTTTTTTTATTTTTGAAAAGAATACTGGAAAAACGACATTGTCTACGTGGTTGTCGCGGTAACATAATTACGAACGCCAACCATAACAGATTTTTAAATTTTTGACCATTATTTAATCTAAGAATAATAATAATGAATAGATTTTAAGTAAATAGTTTATAATATTTAATGAATACTGCTGATAAGTTTAGGCGAATCTAACCGTATGTCAAGTCTAGTGGGATCTTGTTTAGTGATAATATCAATTTTGCGACACACACACACACACATATTACTCTTTTGAGAGTTTTTCACACCAGCATAAGCTGATGGTTTCTAAGAGGAGTTTGAGTGAAAGCCAGTCT
Source organism: Sepioteuthis lessoniana (assembly GCA_963585895.1). Classification (NCBI taxonomy): domain Eukaryota; kingdom Metazoa; phylum Mollusca; class Cephalopoda; order Myopsida; family Loliginidae; genus Sepioteuthis; species Sepioteuthis lessoniana. The sequence continues at coordinate 51,897,232 of OY757945.1, read as the reverse complement.
CCTCAAGTCTCCAGGACTTTTCTCAGTATTCTGGCCGATCTTAATAATGGTGTAATCTGGATGGTCTCTACTCGTCCTCCCGTTTCTAAGTCTTCTAGTCCCTCGACCAATCCTTTTGGGATTGTTCCAAGTGCACTTATTACTATTGGTATCACCGTCACCATCATGTTCCATATATTTTTTTTAGTTCTCAGTCAAGGTCTTGGTATTTATCTCTCTCTTCACTTTCCTTTATTTTTACTCTGTGGTCTGTCAGCAGGTTCTTTTTTTTTGTTGTTGACTTCAGAGTGTTCGCCAAAGGCCAGGGAGACCGGAGTTCAATCCCACATCGAGTCGTACCAAAGACTCAAAAAATGGTACTTGATACATCCTTGCCTAACACTCAGATTTATAAGGTATGGATCAAGGGAAAAGTGGAGCAATCCAGGGAAAGGAGTAGCGCCCTACCCTTAAAAAGGGAGCTTTCGGGTCCCCTTCGACTATGGTCGCAAACTTTACTTTTTCCTGTAGGTTTGGTCGTCTGGCCGAAATTAGGTGATCCGTTTGTATCTCGAAAATCCCAGAGAAAGAACTTTGTACATCTCATTTTCTCGAACGAATTCCGGGTTGTGAAAATACCACTTGTTCGTATGGCCAAATTTCAATTTCTTGCACAATTCCAAGTGTTTTTTTATTATTATTATTAAAATGACAAAATCTAGAGTGGAGTTTTTTATTAGGTTTTTTCATGTTCGTCAGCAACAGATCCAAAAGAGAAGGAAGGCTCTCTGATGGTAAAAAAAATTATTCAGTTGCGATATCTCCAAAAATAAAAATGCTAATAAAAAAGAACTCAACCCGAAATTCTTGTCAGTCTTCATTAATAAAATATGCCAAGAAAATCGGCTGCCTCAGTACACACTCACGGCTAGCCTTCTGGCAAGCATTTTTTGTTAATATCCCTCGGTCTCGGGGGCCTTCCCCCTAGGCTTTTACCTCCTTCGGGAGGGTTGGGTTTATCGCCCGGCGCCTGAGGCGCCCCTAATAAGGGGAATGCCGACGGGGCCGAGGGCATTTTTGGAACCTGCCGGACCCACCATAAAAAGGCCTTGTGCCATACTTGCCCGTTCGGTGGGGCGAGCAACAAATACCGCCTCAGTACACACTCACACTCTCTCTCTCTCTATATATATATAATATTTTTATTAGAGTACTTCGATACGTTTATCGTCGTTGTAAATGGATCTATCGAACAGAGTTCAAATCTGGACGAGGCTGTTCGCGTTTTCCTTCCGGTTAATACTCTTGAGATAAAAATAGAGGTGGGGTAGACGAGGATTTTAAGCCTTTGTAAGGCAACCAACCAAGGAGAAGAAAAAAAAAACTCTGAATTCAAATACCTAGGACAGTTGTTCGGAGATCTTGTGTCAAACTAGTTCACCGTTGGAAAAGCACATGGCGTAACGGTTATCGTCACATGAAGCGGACACAGTGATCAGAGTTCAAATCTGTTTGCATTCACATAGCGCTAAATACCATTGGGATGGTAAGAAGGGTTATGGTACTGGAGAGCAGCATTGGAGTAAGTTTGAACTCTAGTCGCTACTACGTTCACTTTTGGGAAAGGCATGATACCCCTTATCCCTATGGGTTAGATAGAATCACGGCTTTTCTTCTACAAGGATAGCTTTGGCATTAAATAATCTATGAAGGTTGATATGCCATTAAACAAAAACACTAAACCAAACCAATTATTCTCTCTACTTTTATGGGTAAAAAAGTAGAACAGACTGGGCTCTTTAACTTTGGTATGGCAACCGGTCTAGGAGAAGGAAAACAAGGTGTATATGCTTGCTCGACTTTTCATGAAAATGATGTGACATAAGGACAATCATAAAGGTGCTTTTAATTTGGAGGTGCCCGTGGTGTAATGGTTATCGTCGCAGTGACACGAGTTCAAATCCTGGACGAGACTGATTGCATTTCACATAGCACTAATACCCTTGGGAAAGGTATTAATCCAATTATTCTCCCTCCAGCTATGGCTAAAGAGTAGGGCGGACTAGGTTCTAGGCAACTAGTCTAGGAGAAGGAAAACTCTGAATTCAAACCTGTTAAACTCCGTTTAAAAAATTGACCTTGTGTCATATCCTGCCCGAGCGGAGGGGTTGGGTAAATATGATAAAGGTGCTTTTAATAAACTGTTACGTCAAGCACATCTCTAAACAAGCTGTACTCCAATTAAAAATTGACCTTGTGTTGCACTCGGTCTGTGGTCAAGCGTATGGGTAAATACACACACATACACGCACACACGCACACACACATTGGCCATTTTGAATATTCTGAAAACCACTTAAATGCCAACGATGCATTTTGGCCATAGATCAGAGAGGACCTTACTGCACATTTTTTAACAGACACTCTCGCATGAGGTCACTCAGTCAGCAGTGAAATGTTATCGATTAAACATGCATACAATGTGACTGTTGCCTTTTCGTACAAGGCTTTTTGGCAAAATATTGTACCACTTGCTCTTCATTCTACACACCACCCAGATTCAACTCACGATGATATACGACTTTTTTCAAATTTAAAATCTATGCTGGAAGGGCCTTTTCTCAGTATGAACTAGATTAAGGTTAAGCAGATTATCACATGACAGATGATGGTGATCCCTAAAGAGAACTTTTGAAATTATTTTAAAAAGTAGAAGGGGTACTGAGATAAATGCACGAGATTCTAAAGAGATACGTGGTAAATCGAAGCGAGGTGGCGTTCGAGGCGCAGTGGCTATCGTCTTAGGAAATGGACGTGGCGTCCTAAGTTCAAATCCTGGACAAGGCTGTTTGCATTTCACTTCGCGCAAATGCTCTTGAGAAAGGCATGTATCCAACTATTCTCCCCACCTCCAGCTATCGGTAAATAGGGTAGACTGATCGATCGAGGAGAAAATAATTTAGACCAGCTGTACTCTTCTTAAAAATAGACCTTGTGTCACATTCTACTTTAGGCGGATGATTTGGGTATATTTGCATATATATATATATATATATATATATATATATATATATATATATATATATATAAATAATGGAAAATAATCCGACAATGTGGAGAAAAATATCTGATTTGAATTCAGATTTTTCTGCTAAATTGGTTGCTTTACAAAAACTAAAGAACCTAGTCTGCCCTACTATTTACTCATAGCTGGAAAGAGAACAGAACAGATAGTTTTATGTCTTTCCTCATGACATAGATAGATAGACAGATAGATATGTGTGTGTGTGGAGAAAAATATCGAAAAAAAAAAGTAATACAAAGTGAAGAATTTAAATTGAAAGAAAGTCGATGTTATAACGTTGCTTCGGTTCACGACACTTCATAGCATTTTTTCTAAGTTCTGATGAAGGTTCTTCTTCTTCTTCTTCTTCTTCTTCTTCTTCTTCTTCTTCTTCTTCTTCTTCTTCTATTATTTTCTTTTCTTGCTTTCTTCTCTCTCTTCCTTCTTTTATCTTTTTTCCCTTCCCTCTCTTCCTTCCTTTTCTTCTTCTCATTCATCGTTTTTTTTCTTTTCTTGGCTTTCTCCTCTTTCTTTCTTTCTCTTTTTCAGCCGTTGTATCTGTTGATTGTTCCATTTGTTTTACATCATTACCTTACACAATCACCAGATATTTTTGAAATATGAACGCTGACTTATTGATCAGACGATTAACGCTCCCCCCTTTTCAGTATATATATATAATATCCTCCTTTGTTTTGTCTTGCATTTCGTCAAGCATCCATCGATGATCTAACACCACTTCATAACATCTTTTCTAAGTCCTGATGATGGTTTATAGAAACCGAAACGTTATAACATCGACTTTCTTTCATATTAAATAGTTCACTTTGGATTACTATGATTTTCAATATTTTTTCCTCTAACACACACACATACATATACATATATATATATATGTGGCATGAGGAAAAGAATTAAACTATCTGTTCCATTCTTATTCTAGCTATGAGTAAATAGTAGGGCAGACGAGGTCCTTTTGTTTTTGTAAAGCAACCAATCTTGAAGAAAGAAAACTCTCAAATCAGCTGCCCATCGCTTAGAAATTGACCTTGTGTCGTATCCTGTTTGGAGTGGTTGGATAAATGTATGCACTATTTCGGACAGAAATTCAGGTCGACTTATACACGAGTTACGCAAAAAATGGCCTCTTTGCTTCAAGACAAAGATCGAAATATACATGGAATTATCATATTTACCAACCCCTCCACTCGGGCAGGATATGACACAAGGTCAATTTTTAGGCGGAGTTCAACAGGTTTGAATTCAGAGTTTTCCTTTTCCTAGACTAGTTGCTTCACCAAGGCTGAAGAACCCAGTCTTCCCTACTATTCCCCCATAGCTGGAGGGAGAATAATTGGATTCATACCCTTCCCAAGGGTATTAGTGCTATGTGAAATGCAATCAGTCTCGTCGAGGATTTGAACTCGTGTCGCCGTATCCATTTCCTACGACGATAACCATTACACTACGGACACCTCCATATACATATGGTATTATCGGTGCAAACTTTTATTCTAGTGTTTGGTCGGAATCGGCACGAGAATTTGTGATAATCATTGTACTACGGCCATGTCTATCAAGCTGATCTCACAAAGCGTTATTAGTTCATGTTCTATTAGCGTGGCCTTGTGTCAAACTAAGCCAAGCTTACGAAATAACTTTTTTATTTTTGCATTTAATAGGATTATGGGATTAGATATATCTTCTCCGCTTAGAGAAAGAGAGAAAGAGTGTTGGTAGGGATGGTGGGATTTATCGAGGCGAACAGTGATTGGCAATCTTATCTGATGGCATTATCACGTGACACAAGTAGATTACAGTTTTGGCGCCAGCATAGAAAATAAATAAATGGAAATTCAGCCAATGAGCTTACGAAAGGCGCCAAACAAAAAACTCAGAGGCATAGCCACGGATGGAGAGAGAAACGTTCGAGATAGGTGAAGGCAAGAGAAAGCACAGGTAATATGATCGAGGTTGTCAGTGGCTCTCAAGTATTTTCCGCGTACTTCTAAAATCTATATATATATATAGGAGGTAAGGGAACATTTTGCTAAAAAGTGAGAATATAAGTAGAAAAAGACATTTCTTTTTCTTATATGTAATCCAAAAAGAAAAAGTGTATCATATGGTTTATTAGATAGACAGATGAGAGAGAGAGAGAGAGAGAGAGAGAGAGAGAGAGAGAGACTGATATATATATATATATAGATTGATAGATATTAACATAGATAGATAGATAGATGTGTGATGTGTGTGGTTGGGCAGCAGTCTTTCATTTAAGCATGTTTGATTAAATAATAAAGACACATTTCGTCTATATAATCTTATTAAGATCCTTTCAAGTTTCCTGATAAGTGTCTTGGTTTCAGGTTGGAATTAGTGAATGAATTTACCAAAATTGTCCCGAGCGCTTATATATATATAAGTTTCACATAACTCTAATACTCTCGGGGAAGTTGTGAATAAACCCAACTAATTTCCTTCCAGCTAGTTAAACTTCAAATTTAAACCTGTCAAGCTTTAAAATTGATATTGTGTTATATCAGGTTCGTAAACTCATATATACGTGGTGCATTCATTAAGTTTCCAGACTTTTTTATACAGGCATTTAAAATTGTCGTAGACTCTTGAAAATTCACTATGTTATTGCTATACATCTTATGAGATGACTGACCAATTCTAATGATTTCAGGTTCAAAGGAACAGCTACAGCAAGAATTGGAATGCAACCTACTAAAGCCTGATTGTCACCGCTGGTGAATTTCAAAAATGCAATCTGGACACGAGGACACTTTCGAAGAACGATATGCAATGAAATTCTGTTTTAAACTTGGAAAAAATGCTACAGAAACGTATGGAATGCATCTGACTGCTTTTGGAGCATCTTGCATGAATCGAGCATGAGTTTTTGAGTGGCATAAGAGATTCAAGGAAGGCAGGAAGCCTGTGAGGGATGATGAGAGGTGTGGGAGGAGTAATACACCAGAGTTGATTGGCCAAAGGGTTAGGGTTACTATGTTGAGGTTTTAAGGGAGTTCAGGAAGAGATTCCGTCGCAAGAGGTCAGCACTCTTCAAATCGGGTCAGTGGCATTTCCACCAGGACAATGCACTAGTCCACAACTCCATCCTTGTCACAGACTATTTGACCAAGATGGCATCAAGACAGTTTCTCACTCTCCTTGTAGTCCAGACCTTTCTCTCTGTGACTTTTGGTTATTCCCTAAGCTCAGAGGCTGTCGTTATGAGACAATTGAGATGAAAGAGGCTGTGACGAAGATCATTGACACACTCACAGAAGAGGACTTCCATGGGGCATTCCAGAAGTTGTTGGAACAGTACAGCAAGTGCATTACAGCCGGAGGAGATTACTTGGAAGGGGACTAGAGTTTCATGTGTGTACTATCAATAAAAGTGCCCATACGAAAAAAGTCTGGAAGCTTATTCAATGAGCCTCGTATATATTAAACACAGACAATGCCCTTGAAAATATATATGTGTATGTATATACAAAGTACATGTGTATATATAGATAAGTGTACATACATATACACGTGTATACATACCCATCCATGATACATACATACAAACATACATATATATATATATATATATATACAAAACCAAGTGAACCATTCCATCAAACGAGACGTAAAAATGAAAGGAAAGAACAAAAAATCCACGCAATACCTTTTGAAAATATATTTGTTCGAGTGTATGTGTACATACGAGTATATACATGTGAACCCGCGTTCACATACACACACCGGGGTGTCTTCGGGTCGTCCTCGGGGTGTAATGGTTAAAATCATGGACATGCGTAATGGTAGTAAGTGAGTTCGAACTCTAGTTACGCTATTGTGTTCACTTTTGGACTAATACCCTCAGGAAAAGTATGAACCCCCTTATCCTCCCAGTACCACTACCGTTCTTCTAGAAGGATGATTTGGCATTAAATAACCGAAGAAGGTTGATATGCCATTAAGCAACAAAACAAACATATACATACAAACGAAGAGAATACATGTACTTTAACAATTAACTCTAATGGGAGATTGACAGACAGAAAACTCAGAATCAAACAAAATCATAACAACCTATCAAGACAATCTTTACTATAAAAGAAACAGTCAGAACTTACAAGACAAATCTCGAGAAAAGGACGTAAAAGTCCGAAACACGTGTAGCGTACAGGTAGATGAAATCATAATAAAAAAAAAACTAAATATCAAATCTGAAATCTTTTGCGAATCAGTTCCTTTTAGAATATTTACTTTTCTCTCATTGGACTAGAGCACTATAGCGAAGGAATTTACGGCCGCCACTCGCATAATGCAAAGCTCTTCGAACGATTTGAGCACTCTGGTATCCGGTAAGGTATAAATGTAAACGAACGAAAGCTACTACTTAATGCCTTATAATTCCCGAGCTGACGCCGTTCGCTTGTTGGCTGAGCGGTATGATACTAAGTCAAACGTAAATTTTGGGCGGGTTTCGATCCCAGCTTCAAGCGTCCTACGTGTCTAGCCACACTGAAGAGTTGTGATACAACGAAACAGTCTCTTTGTGGATGACTATATATATATATATATATATATATCAGTAATATCCAGTCAGAGTCCGAAAACAGTGGTTGTGGATATATATATATATATTCTAATAAAATGTCTTTTTATATAAAATAAAAATAATCAATTCACTTCCATGGTGTCATTATAAATTTATTTCTGGTTGTGATGACCATCATCAGATGTAGTAGAAAATATTTATTTGGGCGTTCTTATATTGCTTCCGGTGAGAACGGAATTTGAAAAAAAAATTAACTTTTTAATTAAAATAAGTTTATTAATTAAAATAATTTTAAATATATTTTTTATCATATTTTTAATCAGGGAAAAAGTTTTTACAGTGGAGATATATCTGTTATTTTTTTTATTTATACAATGTTTATACAATCCTATAAAAAACAAAAACAAAAAAGTTACTCCTAATTTAAATACGACTGAAAATTCCTGAAAAATTAACTTGTGGTATGATACTTACTTAAAATCATTGATAATATATATATATATATATATATATATATATATATATAAAAGAATGCAGAAGCAATATAAAAGTCAATGCTCAACTCGAATACTTATAGTTTGGATCAACCGTTAAATTTATGTTTTGATTGGCTGTATGAAACTGTTGTGAGGTTCCAATACTGGAACTCTGGGGAGTATAGAGTAACCGATTGATTGCCATAACTCCCAGGTCCACTATGACTGCTAAGTTTCTATCGGTTGGTCAAATAGGTCAGTTTGAACAATATTTGTATTAAATAGGAATACGTAAACCTATGGTAATTTACTAAGCTTTTTGCTTAGATGTAGCACAAGGCCGCATGAATTGGGCACCCAATGAGAATCGAACTCACTCGTGTAGGTTTGTTAGTCTACCTTGCTAACCATTACACCACCCGAGGTGCCCTGAATACGTAAACCTATGTATGTGCAATTTATATTATTAAGAATTCTTATTCAAAAACATTTATCGAGTTATCATTATTTATCACAAAGCCAGAAAAAGGCCAGTTTAAGGTGGGGGCTCCAAGAGTTGCAAGAAGTGTCACTTGTAGCAATGATAATTATTTTTAAAAAATTATGATTAGTTTGCTGAAACCATATAATTGCTTGAAATACTTAAAATCATATCAGCAGCATCATCATCATGTCCTGCTACTAGCACGGATTTTCCTCACTCTCTCTCTCTCTCTCTATCGTTCATCGCTTCTGGTAGGTCTTAGGTAAAAATTGTTGGCATTACATAGGAATACTTAAAACCATATAACTATGCGCAAATTATTTGTTTTAAGAATAGTTACTTGCAGCTCAAATTGTTTACTAAGGATTATTATTATTATTAGTTACTTGAAACCATTTAACTGTGTGCAAATTATTTGTATTAAGAATAGTTACTTGAAGCTCTAATTGTTTACTAAGGATTATTATTATTATTAGTTACTTGAAACCATATAACTGTGTACAAATTATTTGTATTAAGATGAGTTACTTGAAGCTCTAATTGTTTACTAAGGATTATTATTATTATTAGTTACTTGAAACCATTTAACTGTGTGCAAATTATTTGTATTAAGAATAGTTACTTGAAGCTCAAATTGTTTACTAAGGATTATTATTAGTTACTTGAAACCATTTAGCTGTGTGCAAATTATTTGTATTAAGAATAGTTACTTGCAGCTCAAATTGTTTACTAAGGATTATTATTAGTTACTTGAAACCATTTAGCTGTGTGCAAGCAAATGATTATTATTAATTAGAAATAATTACTCGAAACCATAAAATTATTTGTATTAGATAAGAATACTTGAAACACACATCCATGTGTAAACTATTTGTATTAAGAATTGTTACTTGGAGCTATAATTGTTTACTTAGTTATCAGAAATCGTATACCTGAGTTACTATTATTAAATAGAAATATCTACTTGAAACCATATAATTATTTGTGTTAGATCGGAATAGTTGAAACCATACAAATGAATGTTAATTATTATAGTCAAATAAAAACAAGTGATTTTTTTAAAGATTGTTTGCAATTGAATGTTGAAAATATAAATCATTGCAATCAAACATTAAAAAATGAATCCAATTTCAGAGTTATATAACCCAAAAGGAGTTGATATGGTTAAATAAATAACCCAGACCAATGCATAGACAACTAAACAAAAGTGTGATTATAAAATGATTGTAATAAAATGTTTGAAATAATCATAAAACATTTACATTGACCAGTCAGCTGGGTCCGTAGAATAAATACACTAACTGCATCTTTGCAGGAGAGTAAGACCCCCCCACCATAGAGTGCCCTGCATATGACATTAAACAATCTAATGGTTAGGTTCCAGTTTTGGAGATTTGGGGAATGCCGAGTACCCTTCATTGCCATCACTCCCAGGTCCACTCTGACCAGGAGTGGTAACACCTGATAGGGTCATATATCTATGGGACAAATTGAACTGTTTGGCATTTAAACCTAGTGCAAACAAATGACTTATGCTAAACTGAATTGTTTGAAATAGAACTGTTTGATCATTTGACTGTGTGTAAACAAATGACTGATGTTTAATTGGGTTATTAGTTATTCATAGAAATACTTGGAACCCTTTAACTTTGTTGACTTATGCAAAACTGAATTGTTTGAAATAGAACTGTTTGATCATTTGACTGTGAGCATCTACAAAATGTGTTTATAAATCATATAATTAATATGTATGCAAAAACAGGATTTAGCTTTAAATAACCAATCGTGGTTGATAAGCATTTAAACCAAACCAGACTAAATGACTCATGATATACTGAATTGCTAGAAAAAGAACTGTTTCATCATTTAACTGTGTAAACAAATGATTATTACATTGAATTGTTAGTGACACAGAACGATACTTGTTACCATTTAACTGTGTGCAAGCAAAGGACTTAATAGTAAATAGAAACATTCGAATTACATTTTAACATTTAAAACCATTTAACTATGTACAAAATAATGCGCTTAGACTCGTTTAAAAATGTATTTAAAAATGAGTTTACTAATCATCTAATATATATGTATAAAGAGGATTTGGCATTAAATAACCTACAATAGTTGGTATGCCATAAAACCCAACACAACCAAATCATATATATTTAAAATATATGTGTAAAGAGGATTTGGCATTAAATAACCTACAATAGTTGGTATGCCATAAAACCCAACACAACCAAATCCTGTATATTTAATATATATGTATAAAGAGGATTTGGCATTAAATAACCTACAATAGTTGGTATGCCATAAAAGCCAACCCAACCAAATCATATATATTTAATATATATGTAAAAGAGGATTTGGCATTAAATAACCTACAATAGTTGGTATGCCATAAAACCAAACCAACCAAATCATATATATTTAATATATATGTAAAAGAGGATTTGGCATTAAATAACCTACAATGGTTGATATGCCATAAAAGCCAACAAAACCAAATCATATATATTTAATATATATATATAAAGAGGATTTGGCATTAAATAACCTACAATAGTTGATATGCCATAAAACCCAACCAAACCAAATCATATATATTTAATATATATATATAAAGAGGATTTGGCATTAAATAACCTACAATAGTTGATATGCCATAAAACCCAACCAAACCAAATCATATATATTTAATATATATGTATGAAGAGAATTTGGCATTAAATAACCAACAACGATTGATATGCCATAAAACCCAACCAAACCAAATCCCATATGTTTAATATGTATGTAGAAAGAGGATTTGGCATTAAATAACCTATAATGGTTGATATGCCATAAAACCCAACCAAAACAATCACAAATGAATCGAATGTTGGCATTTAATAACCCATAAGGAGTTTGTATGTCATTAAACCAAACCAATCCAAGAAAAGTTGAACTTTTTTATTAGACTTCGTCTTTCGTCCCTATATTTGTAGATAATCTTTCAAAGAGAGCATTAAATTTCGACATCGTACAACGGAACAGTTGATGCAAGGTATGCTTTTCACTTGTTGTTAGTCAGAGGTGAGCAATTTTCTTTTTATCTTTGGTTTGTGTGTGTGTGTGTGTGTATGTGTGTTTATGAGGGGGTGGGCGGAAAATTGGTTGGTTGGCAAGTGGTTGTTCTTCTTTTTCGGATCGATCGGCATTGATCAAATTCTAAGGTCGACGATCAACATCCTTATAACAATAAAATAAACAAATAAAAAGGCCACAAACAGCTGAATTGTCACACACGTGGGTTGCAAGAGTTTGTTTGTTTGTCTGGTTTACGGGATATCAACCTATGTAGGTTATCTAATGACAAATTCATTTTTATACAAATAAACAGTTTTATTTCAAACAATTCAGTTTAGCATTAGTACGCAGTTTAATTGTCAAAAACGTTTCTATTTCAAGCTATTCCGTTTTGTCAAACAGTTCTAATTCAAACAATGCAGTTTAGTATAAGTACAGCTTTTGTCCACGCACAGTCAATGGTCAAAACAGTTCTATTTCAAACAATTCAGTTTGGCATAAGTACGCAATTTACATGTCAAAACAGTTCTATATCACGCAGTTTAGTTTAGCATTAGTACGCTGTTTAAATGTCCCAACAGTTCCTTTCAAGTAATTATGTTTAGCATTACGCATTTTAGTTCAATTTGACTCATAGATAGGACCTTATCAGGTGCTACCACTCCGGTCGAAAGTGAATCCGGGTGCGATGGCAATGAAGAGGTGCTCCTGTTATTGACCCTCGACCGAGCCGTCAATCAAGAGATGCGCCCGTGTAAATAAGCGGAAGAACAGGTGGACGTTAAACAATAATATAACAAGGTGCACAGACGGTTCGAGTTAGTTGGGGACAAGTGCCGAAGTGAGAGCCAGCGGCAGACGGGGGGCTTTAGGCCCTCAATGACCCACGGTTGAACAACACCCGCCAAGATTAGAAAGAAGTGCTGCTATGGTCAGAAGAACTTGGGTCAAAATAACAGTCTGTCCTTGTCTCCACTCACCTCGCACACACAAGAAACATCAACTCTTTCGAGAATAAAGTGTGAGAGATATATTTTTATAAAGAAGTGTATTCGTTCGTTCATTGAAGTTCGTATATTATGTTTGCTTATATTCATAGTTATATTTGTATTATGAGTATACAACACTCCGCATTCCCCAGAGATCCAGCATTCCTGGAACCTCACCATCAGATTGTTTTGTGTCATTTACCAGGACACTCGGTAGCAGAGAGTCTTACTCTTCTACAGTGGTGTATTCTACAGCCCCACTCCCAGCCGATTGGCCAACGGTTGCAAGAGAAATAAATAAATCCTAGTGAAAGAGTTGGTTTCCTTTCATTTCTTTAAGGGCATATCAATCTTCAGGGGTTATTTAAAGCTAAAACCATCCTTTTAAAGGAACAGTAGTGATACTAATCAACTTAGCTGGAGGGATAAGGGGGTTCATATTTTCCCCAAAAGTATTTGTCCGGGAGTGAACGTGATAGCGCGACTGGAGTTCGAACTCGCTTAGCACAGTGTTACAATCCAGCATTTTAACCATTTCACCACGGTGACTTACCACCAGCGGGTTTTTTTTCTTTGAAAAGAATATTGAGAAGCCACGCAACAAAACTATATACAGTGATATCTCGAGATAAGAAATTGATTCGTTCCAGGGGGTTTTTAGTATCTTGGAATTTTCGTATTATGGGACAAGATCCACCCTATAAATGGTGTAAATAGTCCCCCCCAAAGCAGTCCTATAAAGTGTAAATATTTTAGTGTACGGTTAGTTTCCATATCACTATATGTTAATTTGTAGTTGTTTCTGTAGCTCCGAACAAAATAACAAACTTCTTTGAAGAAAAACAATGAATGGTTTATTTTTATGGCAGAAAGTAGACTTGTGTCAGAGTGAGAAACGTTCTTTTGGGTGTCTGGTAGCTGCCGTTATCTTCTTTAGAGTGTAGCTGTAGCAGCAGTTATATTTAGGGAAGATCGTCAATGCTGAAGCGTCCGTAGAAGAGGACGGGAGAAAGGTCTTTCTTCTTTGCTTGTTGTATACTCTGTTCTGCTGGCCGACTTCCAAAAAGGGCTAGAAAAATAGTTCTTGAGAGGAAGATGGAATCAATGCGCTCTGCCCGCTGATTGGTCTGTGTGTGGCCGAATCACTTGGCGGGCGCATTGATTCGCGAGAGAAAATAAATCTGTGACTACTACAATATCATACCCATGTGTTTGTTTATAAGAAAATCAATGAAAAATAATAAATGTTGCTGCGAATAATAAGACTACGTTTCGAGTCGGGCAAATATGCCCAAGAGTGGCGGAAGGTAAGTTTGATGACTGAGAAGGAGGAGGTGAACGGAATTTTGACAAATGGCAGACACCATACGTAAGTTTACGTAACGTAATTTAAATAACTTAACACTCTCGATTTTCGTTTTCGTATCTTAAATAGTTTTTTCGTTGAAAAGGACGGAAATTTCTTCGAAGTATTCTAAATTTTTTGTATAATAGGGTTTTCGTAAGTCTGTAACATAGGACCAACGTGTTGTACTGTAAAGAAAGAAGTCCGCACAAAAAGAAATACTCAAACTCGAAGGTAAGGGAGAGAAAATATAGCAGTCGTTTATTATTCACTTAGGGCTATGATCGTTGCAACTCGAAAAGTTCATTTTAGTTACGTTCTTCTTCTCCCTTCCTCTTGGTGGTGTCGGCAGTGTGGGTGAGAGCTGGTTGTTTGACACACGCCTGACAGATAGGTCGTAGCAGACTGGGGTAGGACGGGTCGGGACCTCGGAACCTTTAACGCACCCGTTTTGACAACTGCCTTTAGCTCTCCCAAAATCTCCTGACTTGTTTTCTTATATAGAGATTTTGGGGAACAAATCGAAGATCCCCGAATGTTCGATGTCACCAGTGAAACTGTCGTGAAACACGTGATAATTCACCTGTGATTATTTTAAAATCACGTCTAACTTTGCAGGTCATTCTGCCCGCACGCGCTAGTCTCGTGACACCTTCACTGATTGACGAGAGCGCCCGTCCGTAATATTACAAGTCAAGGTTCCACTGTGTATATATATATATATATATATATAAAAGTAAAAAGTAAAGTTGGCAACCCTAGTCGAAGGTGAACCGAAGGCTCCCTTTTCAATAGCTACTACACCAAGCTTTAGGAGAGGGCACTACTCCATTCCTTGGATTACTCCACTTTACCCTTGATCCTTACCTTATAATGCTGAGTATTAAGCAAGGCGGCATCAAGTACGATTTTTTGAGTCTTTGGTATGACCCGATGTGGGATTGAACCCCGGTCTCCCGAACCATTGGCGAACACTCATATAATTCTATGGCTCTACAGAATAACATATACCCATTAAAATTTACATTAATTTTGTTTAAACTTACCAAAAAATTAAATACAAAAGGTGCTGTAGCATAACGGTTATCGTCAGAGGAAAATGTTACTGGATGCCTCATTGCTTAACACTTAATATCATAAAGTATGGACCAAGTGTATGGGGAGCAATTTTGAGAAAGGAGTACTGCCCTCTTCTACACATCGGTGTAGTAGCTATTAAGAAAAGAGTCTTAGGGTCGCCTTCGACTACAGTCGGCTAATTAACTAATATGAGGGTTATTAAAACGATAAGTGCCGCAAATAATTTTAGATTTGGTATTTAGTTTGGTTTTCTTATTATGATTATTATCATTGTTCCGTATATATATATATATATATATGTGTGTGTGTGTGTGTGTGTGTGCAGCACGTTTTTAGTCTTCTTCAGACGACTGAATTGTAGGTTGAATTTCTTTATAGTAGGTGGGTGGGGGACTTCACAATTGTTTTGATCCTAGTTGACTCCTTGTTTAATATCCTTAGCTATTCTAATAGAGTTTATTTTCCGTGAAAATCTTTGGTTGTTTTGTCAATGAACTTTTTCAGTTTTCCACTCTTTTTACCACTAGTCTATGCAAATATGTTTTTTAATGCGTATATATATATATATATATATATATGTGTGTGTGTGTGTGTGTGTGTGTGTATGCATTCTGTGTGTGTGTGTGAGTGGGTTCCAATGTATTATTTGTATTAGAGTGTGTTTTGGTTTGTGGTGGTGTGTGTTTTCGCACACACACACACACACAAGCACACACATATTTTTGAATAGGTTTAAGTAGAACGTACATCAGAGATCAATGTAGTATTTTCCTTATTCGTCAATTACCTGGATCTATTCTTCGTTACTGCTTGCTTTTGTCCCGGAGTTCTCTGACGAGACGTGACCAAACAAAAGGTCCTTCTCTGAATTTTTAATGTATGCTCTATTAAAGCTATCCTAAAATTTTGTACGTACCATAGGATATATATATATATGTATATGTGTGTGTGTGTGTGTGTTTATGTATACGTACACTCAATATCGGACACTGGCCTAGAGGTTAGAGTGTTCACCAATGTCCCGGGAGACCTGGTTTCAATTCCAGGTCGAGTCATACCAAAGACTCAAAAAATCGTACTTGATGCCTCCTTGCTTAACACTCAGCATTATGAGGTACGGATTAAGGGTAAAGTGGAACAATCCAGGGAAAGGAGTAGCGCCCTCCCCTACACCTCGGTGTAGTAGCTATCGAAAAGGGAGCCTTCGGGTCACCCTCGACTAAGCTCGCCAGCTTTACTTTTACACTCGTAAGCGTATATATTTTCAAGGGAATTGATTGGATTAAATATGAGTGAGAATGTATTTATACCCGTCTTTAGATGTCTTTTTATGCTAGTCGGTGTGTGTGTGTGTGTGTGTGTGTATGTGTGGGTATATGTGTGTGTTTGTGTGTGCGTATTTGTATGTGTGTGCGTGCGTTTGTGTCTTTGTGTGTGTGTGTGTGTGTGTGTATGTGCATGTACGTATGTGGGTGCGTGTACGTGTGTGTATGCATGTATGTGTAGATATATGTGCATGTATATGTGTGTGTATGTACGTGCGTATTTGTGCGTATGTGTGTGTGTGTGCATATGGCTAGGCTTTTTCTAATGTTGGTTTAAATCTATAAATATTCTTTTCTTTTATTTGAAATTAGGTGTTGTCATTTGTCTGATAGACTGGCATTATTTAAAGTTTCCCTTATTGCATTCTGTTGTATCGTAGTAAGGAAAAGATCCACAGTGAAATAGAGTTATCTATTAACTCAAGTGATACAGTCCAACAAATATAATGTTTGTTTTGTTTTACGGCATATCAACCTCATCGGTCATCTAATGCCGAATCAAGTAAAAGAAAATAAGTCTGAAAAGAAATTCAAAGGAGAGGTCTTAGGAATTAATGATAAACTTTAGATAATTAGTTGGTTATTTGTTGTTTATCTTTATTAGGAGTTTATTTGTAGGGAATCATGATCATAGAAAAAACCCTGTTTTTATTAAGTGTATTTTCATCAGATACTAATCTGACAGCTGCCTTCTATTTTGATGTGAACAGTATCTGAATAGAGTTCAGTACACGAGAAACATTCTACCTATCCATGAATTTTTGTTTGTTTGTTTGTTTTACGGCATATCAACCTCATCGGTCATTTAATGCCCAATCAAGTTAAGGAAAATAAGTCTGTAAAGAAATTTGAAGCAGTCACAGATCTATTTCCTCTCGCAAATCAATGCCCCCGCCAAGCGATTCGACTATACACTGACCAATCAGGGACAGAGTGTATTGTTTCTTTCTTCCTCTCTAGAACTATTTATTCTAGTCCTTTTGGTAGTTAGCCGACAACGCAGAGAACACCTAGCCTGCAGCTCAGACAGACCTTTCTCGCATGCACTGCTACGGATTCCACTTGGAACCCCTTCGCTGAAAAACACGCTGCTACTAGCTTCACACACGGAAGAACCAGCCTTGCGGCTAGTCACACGAACTATTTACTACAGTGACACACACACACTTCCTGCAAACTCAAAGACCAACATACTAACCGGCGACACCAAAAGGGACACTTTCTCAATCTGACTCTTTTACACCTGCTACTATAATAAACCTTTCCTTGTGTTTTCTGAAGTTTCGTTATTCATTTGTGTCGTCAAATAATTTATATTGTTATGAAAACCATTTCAAAACACTAAAAATTCAAAGGAGAGGTCTTAGGAATTAATGATAAACTTTAGATAATTAGTTGGTTATTAGTTGTTTATTTTTATTAGGAGTTTATTTGTAGGGAATCATGATCATAAAAAAAATCTGTGAAACAAGTTGAGGAAGGGATATTATAAGTCTCGCGCTGTGGGTGTTACGCCCGAAGTTGGTCTTACTTTTGACCGAGATCTTTCAGTACCTGGCGTGCTTAAAAAACACGACGTCTTTTATATTTCCGAGATACCGGAAGTCACGTGGTACGAGCAATTATATAACACATTCGTTAAGGTGTTTTGATGTATTTAGTTTTCTATAGCCTGGTAAGTTAATGTTACTTTTATGAAGAGAAATTCCAAAGCGATATATCATATATTTATTGACCATCTTATTGAATGATATATGTTGTGACTATTAGTCCAATTAGTTGATTGATTTTTAAAAAGTAGGCCAATCTCACCAGCCATATATGGAATCTTTATGGACTGACGTTTTATCGATTATTTGAAATTGATACGTAGCGACTGATTTCATTTGTGCCATTTTTTCGTTTGTTTATTTTCTTCGTTTAATGGCATATCAACCTTTGTGGTTTATTTAATGCCCCAGCCATCTTTGTAAAAGAACGATAATGGTACTACTTAATCTATAGCTGTGAGATAAGGGGAGCCCGACATTTACCAAGGGTATTAGTCTAAAAGTGAACGTAATAGTGCGATTGGGGTTCGAACTCGCTTACTCAGATGTCCCAGTCCAGTACGTTAGCAACTACACCACATTGTTAATTGTTTAATCGAAAGGAAAACGGGTTTTATACTCTGCTAAGTCAAAAAATGTCGGTTGTAAGAAAATAATTCAAATGCATATTGATATTTAGCTGTTCCAGAAATCCATGAGGATAATGATGCTTTCGTCAGTGGTCCGGGAAACTGGGGTTCAATCCCAGGTCGGGTTATACCAAAGACTTTAAAAATGGTACTTGATGGCTCTTTGCTTAACACTCAGCATTATAAGGTAAAAATCAAGGGTAAGAGGAGCAATCCAGGTATAGTAGTTGTGCCGTTCCCAACAGCTCGGTGTAATAGCTATTGAAAAGGGAACCTTTGGGTTGCCCTTGACGATGGTCACCCAACTTACTCATGTATTTACCAACTCTTAACAGGGATAATTACTTGAAACCATATAATTGTGTAAAGATTATTTGTAACCAATATGGGCATTAAATATCCTATAAGGAGTTGATATGCCGTTAAAGAAATAAACTCAAATACAAATCTAAATTATCAACTGATAAAGTTCATACAGAACGAAACACAATATATATACATATATATATATATTGATGGATTGATTGATTGATTTTAACGTTATGCCAAACCGTCTGGTTTTAGTTGGGTTTTATGGCATATCAACCATTGTAGGATATTTAATGTCAAATCCTGTTTATACAACTATATTAAATATCTATAATTTGGTTTTATGGCATATCAACCATTATAGGTTATTTCATGTCATATCCTTTTCATATTACATACATTAAATACATTTTCATATTACATACATTAAATAAATATGATTTGGTTTGGTAGGGTTTTATGGCATATTAACCATTGCAGGTTATTTGAAGCCAAATACTCCTGATACATTTATATTAAATATATATTATTTGGTTTGGTTTGGTTTATTTTTTATGGCATATCAACCATTGCAGGTTATTTAATACCATATTCTTTTTATACATATATATTAGATAAATATGAATTGGTTTAGTTTGGTTTTAATGGCGTATCAACCCTTGTCGGTTATTTGATGCCAAATCCTCTTTATACATAAGCAAAGCGCCATAAAGTACCATGTTTTGAGTCTTTGGTATGACTCGACCTGGGATTGAACCCCGGTCTTACGGACCATTGGCGAACACTCTACTCATTAGACCAATATATATATAATCACGTCGCGCTACTCGCAAGGATTTCTTGATTCTCTCGCCATTCGTCTATATCATCCATCTCTCCCGATAGGTCTTCTAAACAACATCCTGTGTCCGTACAGAGCTGTTATAGATGAGTTCTTGATGGTCGTCCAACACTTGCATGCCCGTGTGAAGGGACCCATAAGAGACCGTCACTTAAGAGTTCGTCCTTACTTCTCAAACAGTATCCCTCATGTCTTATCCGCCTTATTTGGATGGTTCTAGAGATGGGAGGTAAGTGTCCGTACAGCTCCTGCTTTGTGGGATGTTGCTTCCAGGTTTTGTTCAGTATAGATCGTATCATTCTTGTGCAGCTCTCGTCTAGCATTTTCTCAAAAAGCTTAGTCAGCGTCCATGTGGTGCATCCATATAGTAGAACTGACACAACTGCTGCTTGAAAAAAAAATTACATTTTATTTAATCGGATAGGCCAGACTTCTATACGATCGATAACCTATCGACAGCAGTCTCTGCCTTCGTTTGTTACATACTGATGTCATTTTCAGTTGATGAGATGCTGCTAACAAGATACGTGAACTTGTTTTCTTATAACCGAGAACCACTATTTAGTGTGGAGATGTCTCCTTTGTGATTAAAACACATGTTCTCCGTTTGATCCGCATTCATATGGAAGCCAATGCCACCTGCTGTCTACTCCAGATTATGCAGCAGGGATTCGGCTTAGGTAGATGTATTTGCCAGAAGCGCTATGTCATCTGCGTAGTGTGCGTCCGTAATAGTCTGTGCCGGGTATCCTCAACTCTTACCTATTTTAGTGTAAGTCCATCGATTGATCTAATATATATATATATATATATATATGTGTGTGTGTGTGTGTGTGTGTGTGAGCACAGTACGAAATTGGTTTCCGCGTCCTGTTTTTCTTCCAGATGGAAATATTTCCCCAAAATGTTATTCTATGTCAGTCAAGGTGAAGTGTGTGTGTGTGTGTGAGAGAGAGAGAGAGAGAGAGAGAGAGAAAGGTTGACATGGTAGCCATGAGAATTAAAAACAATAACATGATTTTTTTCTTCGTGTATTTTAATCTCCCATAATAAAGGGAATCCGAATTTAGAACACTTGATTGACAAAAAGATTATCGTAATTCATTAATCCACCATTTGATAATCCGAGGACAATTGAATTAAGAACCTAATCCAAATAAATCGCCTACTCCCTGAACGACAGGCTCGTTATCATTCACTACCATGTGCCCTGCTTTTGCTTGTATAACAGTTTTCGGTAATAATCACAAGGTTACCTCGCGTCCTTGTGCTAATAAAAAATAACTAGTGATACATACATATATATGTGTGTGTGTGTGTGTGTGTGTGTGTGTATTTACCAACCCCTCCACACATGCAGGATATGACATAAGGTCAATTTTTTAAGCAGAGTTTAGCAGGTTTGAATTCAGAGTTTTCCTTCTCCGAGACTAGTTGCCTAATCAAGGCTGAAGAATCCAGTCTGCCCTACCATTTACCCATAGCTGGAGGGAGAATAATCAGATTCCTACTTTTCCAAAGAGTATTAGTACGATGTGAAATGCAATCAGTCTCGTCCAGGAATTGAAATCGTTTCGCCGTGTCCATTTCCTACAACGATAACCATGTGTGTGTGTGTGTGTGTGTGTGCACGCGCGTGCTCGAAAATATAAAAAAAAAAAACATGAAGTCTTCAGATGATTCGATTTATAGTTGAATTATTTGCCATCGCTTAACGTTTTGGTTTTATGGCATATCAAACTTTGTTGGTTATTTAATGCCAAATCCATTTTAAAACAAATAATCACTTCTATTTCAAACAATTCAGTTTAGCATCAGTACACATTCTAATTGTAAAAAAAGCATTTCTATTTCAAGCTATCCAGTTAAGTCAAACAGTTCTATTTCAGCTAATTCAGTATAGTGCAGATTATGTTTGCACACAGTTAAATATCAAAACAGTTCTATATTAAACAATTCATTTTAGCATAAGTACAGTTTCAATGTCAAAGACAGTTCTATTTCAATTAATGCCAAAGTCATTCTTCTCCAAGAAGGGATTTGATGCTATCTAACCCATAGCTGGGAGGAGAAGGGGGTTTACACCTTTCCCAAGGGTATTTGTCCGAAAGTGAACGTAATAGCGCGACTGGAGTTCGAACTCGCTTACATACGATTCCACTGTTCAGCGCCTTAACCACTACACCACGAGGACACGTCCAGAAGTTTTAAATTATATATAATTTCATTTTTAAAATGAGACAATAAATAAATAAATAAAATTCTTAAGATTCTTTTTCTGTTTGAGGCATTTTGTTTCAAAACAATAATCATTGTTCGAAGTTTATTTTAAAGTGTAACGTATTTCCTTATATACATATAAGTTGGCCGAGCGCGACCCGAGGGCTCCTTTTTCAATAGCTACTACACCGAGGCACAGGGAGGGCGTTACTCCTTTCCCTGGGTTGCTCTACTTACCCTTAATCCGTACCTTATAATGCTGAGTGGTAATTAAGCAGTCAAGTACCGTTTTTAAAGTCTTTGGTATGACTTGACCTGGGGTTGAACCCCGGTCTCCCGAAGCAATTCCCGTCGAATATCAAAAGATCAATACGGCAATTCGAAAGGGTTAACAAGAAAATATGTAGACAAAAAATATCTGTTACGTTCAATCAAATATGCATCGATGAAGAAATGCTGCGAAAACACACACACACACACACACACACACACACACACACACACACACACACATATATATATATATATATATATAGAGAGAGAGAGAGAGAGAGAGAAAGAGTAAATTCGAATCATGATATTGAATATCAAATGAAATAATGTGGCCTTGATTTGACATTAAACTGCATCTGATGGTAACGCTCCTGTTCTGAAGATCTGGGGAATGCGGAGTCATCCCTTCCTTCACATTACTCCCAGGTCCACTCTGACTAGGAATTGTAATACCTGTTAGTGTTGTGTCGCAATCTTTTACCACTGAGCCATAAACTCACATCACACACAAGCGATGCCAAATTAACTTCCATGACTAGTTAATTTGAGATCGCTCGTGCGCGATGTGGACTCATGGCTCAATGGTAGAGTTTCGGCTCAGCATTCAGTCGTTGCTGGATCGATCTCTAGTGGGGAAGATCGCGGTATACACTGCTGATGAGACCTAATAAGCTCGAAGCAGCTGTCTAGTGTTTCCGTATGTCCCGTGCAAGTATTCGTCGGATTTTTTGGTCATGGCAATTCAATTCACCATTGGGAGTTGATACGCCGTAAAAAATAAACCAAACTTTTTTCTCTTCTTTTCTCTCTCTCTCTCTCTTATTTCTCTCACTCTCTTTATTTTTCTCTCTCTTTTATTTCTCTCTCTCTCTCATTTCTTTCTCTCTCTCTCTCTTATTTCTCTCTCTCTTATTTCTCTCACTCTCTTTATTTTTCTCTCTCTCTCTTTTATTTCTCTCTTTCTCTCTCTCTCTCATTTCTCTCTCTCTCTCTCTCATTTCTTTCTCTCTCTCTCTCTCTCATTTCTCTCTCGCTCTCTCTTTTATTTCTCTCTCTCTCTCTCTTTCTTATTTCTATCACTTTCTCTCTTTTATTTCTCTCTCTCTCTCTCTCTCTCTCTCATTTCTTTCTCTCTCTCTCTCTCATTTCTCTCTCGCTCTCTCTTTTATTTCTCTCTCTCTCTCTTTCTTATTTCTATCACTCTCTCTCTTTTATTTCTCTCTCTCTCTCTCTATTTCTCATCTATTATAACCCCTTTAAATAACCCATATGAATTTGATAACCGTTAAGCAAACAAATCAAACAAAGCCAAACATTTACAAATTAATCAAAGTTCAGGATTAAATAACCCATAGGGAGTTGATATACGTTTAAACATATAAACCAAACCAATCTCTTTGTTAGGGGGTCCCTGTGACGTCGTGGCTAGCTTACTGGCCTGAGACATTGTAGTCAGCGAGTTCGAACTCCAGTCGCGCTATTACGTTCACTTTCGAAGTAATACTCTTGAGAAAAGCATGAACCCCTAATTCCCTCAGCTATGAATTAAATAGTACCATTTCGGTCTTCTACAAGGAGAGCTTTGGCATCAAATAACCCACGAAGGTTGATATGCCATTAAATAAAGAAACCAAATCAAACCATTTAGATAATTACATCGAGCATGAACAAGGCCCCATGGACTAAAAAACGCTGCTTATAATTTATTATTTATTTTATATAGATTTTCTTGCTCTGTATACTCATGGAGCCGAATACCTCCCTTAGGTCATGGTGGCGCAACGGATAATCATGAAGTGTAAAGTCCTTCTTAATATGTGAGCAGAGCCGATGAGGAAGATCTTCTTGACTTTTTGATTTTATGATTTTTTTTTTTTTTTGGTAGGGTGTAATTTTCTGTCCTTTCTTAACCTGACAGAGAGCACCAGTTATCAATGGTATTCGTGTGGTCTTCATACCCAATATTCTCAAAATTTTTCTTTTTTTTAATGCTGCGAGCTATATTGGGCAAAGCCTAGAAGCAACATCCCACAAAACAATAGCTGTACAACCACCAACTAATCATCTCGAAAACCATCAAAATAAGACGATCAAGATATGCGGGACACTGCAGGAGAAGTTAACACGAACTCATAAGTGACCTTCTCCTATGGACCCCTTCACATAGACGAACAAGGGTTGGACGTCAAGGTAGAACTTATCTGTGTACGGACACAGGGTGTTGTCTAGAAGACCTATTGGATGATAGAGACAAAAGATGAGAGAGAGTCAAATCTGTGCTAGTGACATGACAGATGATTATTATTTTTGATAATTTTTCTGTTGTTTTCAAAGAAGTGTTTCTTAGTGGAGACAGACAGACAGATAGACATGTCGATGAGCAAACAAATAATCTCCTACTTATTCTTCACGATTAAATTAGGTCTATTTGCTCTCCTTGAGAGTTTTTCACTCAAACGTTTGCTGGTACTATTTACCAACCTCTCCGCTCGGGCAGGATATGACACAGGGTCAATTTTTAAGCGGAGTTTAACAGGTTTTAATTCAGAGTTTTCCTTCTCCTAGACTAGTTGCCTAACCATGGCTGAAAAACCTAGTCTGTCCTACTATTTACCCATAGCTGGAGGGAGAATTATTGGATTCATACCTTTCCCAAGGGTATTAGTGCTATGTGAAATGCAATCAGTCTCGTCCAGGATTTGAACTCGTATCGCCGTGTTCACTTCCTACGGCGATAACGACTACACCACGGGCACCTCCACCGTTTGCTGGTGATCTTTCACTGGAGTCTGAGTGACAGCAAGTTACCTCAGGTCAGCTGGACTCTTCTCAGTATTCTTGCCAATCTCAACGATGGTATAGTTTAAACGGTTTCGATTCTCCCCCTGATTTCCAATCCATGCCGTCTTTTTTCCAGGCCTTTGGGGACCGATCCAAGTGCACGAATTATGATTGGTATCACCGTCAATCTCGAGTTCCACTGCTTTTTTAAATTCTCAAATAAAGTCTTAGTATTCGTCGATCTTTTCGCTTTTTTTATTTATTTACTCTTTTATTTGTTGATTAATCTATTCATTTATTATTATTATTGTGTGATCACTGGCCTTGGGGGTAGATTGTTCGCCAATGGTCTAGGAGACCTGGGTTCAATCCCAGGTCGCGTCATACCAAAGACTTTAAAAATGGTACTCGATACCTCCTTGCTTAACATTCAGCAATATACATATTTACCAACCCCTCCACTCGGGCAGGATATGAGACAAGGTCAATTTTTTAAATGGAGTTTAACAGGTTTGAATTCAGAGTTTTCCTTCTCCTAGACTAGTTGCCTAACTAAGGCAGAAGAACCTAGTCTGCTCTACTATTTTACCCATAGCTGAAGGGAGAATAATTGGATTCATACCTTTCCCAAGGGTATTAGTGCAATGTGAAATACAGTCAGTCTCGTCCAGGATTTGAACTCGTGTCACCGTGTCCATTTCCTACGACGATAACCATTACACCACTGGCACCTCCTAAAACCTAAACATTCCGCAATATAAGGTACGTATCAAGGGTAAATGGAGCAATCCAGGGAAAGGAGTAGCGCCCTCTCCCACACCTCAAAGTTGTAGCTATTGAAAAGGGAGCCTTCTGGTCGCCCTCGACTACGGTCGCCAACTTGTTTTTATTAAGTTGTTGCCTAAAATAATAAAAGAACAAGAAAAAGTTGTGCGCCCGCACAAATACACAAATACACACACATATTTAGAACGAGGTGTTTATTTTATAATGATAGTTATCTATCCATAAAATACGTTATGTTCCCACATAAACTGGCAACGTAAATATGATTTTATTTTAGAACCGAAAATATACCATGAAAGTTTGGGCTTTTTTATCATTGCCCACTGACATTAATCCACTAGGCCTCTAGGCTCCCTGGTCAGCTTCAGGGTTTCAGAAAGAAAGAAAAGTTTTGAAAATTCAAAGAAAATATAGGTCAAAACCGATTATTGATTTTCAACATTGTTGACCTAATTCCTTTGATCGATTTGTCAGTTTAATCAAACGAAATCCAACGGATATAATTATACAAAGTAACATTTGGTCGTCAAAAAATAACAATAAACAATCACGACGTAAAACATTTATAAGAATAAACAAGGATATTGACTTTAAAAAGCATTGACACTGATTTTTACTGTAGAAATGCAATAGCCCTGATCGTCACAACAGAAATCCTATACAAAGTATTTTCACTATAGAAATGCGTACCTTCTTATTTTCCCTGTAGAAAATGCATTGTAATTTTTTTCACTGTAGAAATGCATTGCGAATGACTTTCACTGTAGAAATAAACAATAACGAATTTTACTGTAGAAAAGCAGCTTCTGATTGGAACTCTAAAATATATTTACAAGGATTTTCAGTGAAGAAATACAATGATTTCAGCTGTAGAAAAGCATTGACACAGATTTCCCTATAGAAATGCAATGCTTCTAACTTGGATTGTAGAAATCCATTGCCAAGGATTTTCATTATAGAAAGACTAATTGTCATTAGTTTTTTTACCCTGTCACTAATTTTAATATAAAGAAGTATTTTTTTTCATATTGTTAGTTTTTTTTATAGTATAAATATAATATCAGTTATTTTTGTATTGTAGAAAAGCAGTGGTTTTGACAACAGAGATACAAAACCAAATATTTGGAATATAAAAATTCAGGGTAAAAGATTTCACTGTAGAAAAGTAATGCCAATGATTTCAAACTATAGAAGGGCAATTACACTGATTTTGACAGTAGATATGCAATGCTTCTAATTTGGATTGTAAAAATTACAGAAAAGTTGAAAGGATTGTAAAAAGTTACAGATTTTCACTGCAGTATTGCATTGAAAAGAATCTTAACTATAGGCAAGAATTTTAATTATAGAAAAATATTATAGTTTTTTTTCCGTTGCCACTGATTTTACTGTAGAAATCTTTTTTATTCATATTGCCGCGGACTTCGCAGAAATACAATATCAGTGATTTTCTATTGTAGAAAAGAACTGTCATTGATTTTGACCATAGAAGTGCAATATGATTTTGACAATACCAATGGTTTTTTTTTTCGAAAGAAATGCATTGCAAAGTATTTTGATTATGGAAAAACAATAGTTCTTTGTACGTTGTTATAGATTTTACTGTAGAAAAACTTTTTTTTACATCACTAAAGACTTTTCACAGTAGAAAAGCACTGTCACTGATTTTGACAATGGTTGGTTGTTTGGTGTTTTATGTCATGTCAACACTTGTGGGTTACTTAACGCCAAACCCTGTTTTATGATATGATTTATGAATATGATTTATGAATATGATTTATGAATATTCTATTGGTAACTTTATTTTTTCACAAGTTGTTAGAGCTCATTCGCTTGCACACAGTTAAATGGTTTCAAGTATTCCTATTCAATGCAAATAATTCGATCAAAGATCAATCATTTGTTTGCACACCATTAAATGGTTTCAAGTATTGCTATTTATTGTTTGCATAGTTAAATAGTTTTAAATATTGCTATTGAACACTTATAATTCTATTCAATATTAATTATTCGTTTACACAGTTAAATGGTTTCAAGTATTGCTATTCAATACAAATAATTCTATTTATTAAGTGTGCCTATGTAATATAGATAATTTACTCAAAGCCTCATGGTTTCAAATAATTCATAAAAATAATAATCCTTAGAAAATGATTTGATCCATAGATGGGGCCCTAACAGGTACTGTCTATTCGGGTCAAAGTGGACCTGGGAGTAATAAAAATTAAGGTGTACTCCACATTCCTCAAAGCTCCAAGATTGGAGCCTCACCATCAGATGCAGTTTAGCATCATACCCAGAACACACGTTGGGTGGGGGGTGGTGGGTCGAACTCCTCTACAAAGATGTAATCGGTGTAGTGTACAGCACCAGCTGACAAGGCGGTGTGACAATAAAAATACAGTTTCATGTAGTTTTAATGTAGAAATGCAATGCCAATAGTTTCTATTATAGAAAAGTATCTTCACTGATTTTTACTGTAGAAATGTATTTCTAAGAATTTTGATTGTAGAAAAATATTGCCAAGAGTTGTTTTACGTAGTCCCGAGTTTTATTGTAGAAAAGCCTTTCTTTTTACATTGCCAGCGATTTTGACGGCTGTGCAAAAGATTATGACTGTAGAAATGCGATATCAGTGATTTTCTTTTATATAAAAAAAAAAATGACACTGATTTTGACAACAGAAAAGCCAGACAAAGTATTTTGAATGTAGAAATGCAGTGTTAAAGATTTTGCTGTAGAAATGCAATACAGATAATTTCTACTGTAGAAAAGCATTGTCACTATATTTCTTTATTTTCTAAGATCAAAAGTTCATATGAACAGACAGACTTTCAAGTGATCACAAACTTTACAACGTTATTTAATAATCTTATTTATTCACACACACACACACACACACACACATATATATATATACTACTTTAGAAAAACAACAAACCGGTCACATTAAAATTATAAATCTATTTCCATCCTGTTACGCGTTTTTGAAAAATTCAAAAATACGAAAAAAATTTAACAGGACTTCTTCAGATCCTATGGATAAAACAAATCAGAATAGACACAGAAAAAAGGTGGGAGGGGATTTTTGAGTCTTTAATATGACTCGACCTTGGAGTGAACCCCCGTTCTCGGACCATTGGCGAACACTCTAACCGTTATGCCAATGGACCGATATATATATATAATGGTATGGAAGTTAGTCTGCGACCTTTGGTTTCATGAAGTTTTTACAAACAACAATATTCAGACAGATAACGAAATGAAATGAATAAATCGAAAAATACAGTCAAAAACCGTTGTAATTGTGTTGAAATCTTTACGTGTGCGTGTGTGTGTGTGTGTGTGTGCACTTGGTTCGCATAAACCCACAAAGTGAATAAATGACAACCAACACTGTTACAATATATATATATATATATATATGCACTTTATAAATGGTGAGTGCTCAATGAAGTGTATGTAAATCTAAATTACGATCGCGTAGATAAAGTCAACGGCGCTTGGGAACTGTCAGTTTCTCCCCTCTGTGATTATCAGATCAAGTCTTGGTCTTGTCTCTATGCAATCCTAATTTACATCTCTCTCTCTCTCTATATATATATATATATATATATATATATATTATGAAGATGATGCTGATGATTATCTATCTATCTATCTATCTATCTATATGTATGTATGTATAAAGATGATGGAAATCTCCCTCGCTCTCTCTCTCTTTCTCTTTCTCTCTCTCTCTCTCTCACTCTTTCTCTCTCTCTCTCTCTCTCTCTCTCTCTCTCTCTTTATATATTTATATATATCCAAACTATTCAGATAATTATAAGCTCACTCAAATAGATAGATACTGAGTGTGTATGTGTGTATGAGTATGTCAAAGAGAGAGAGAGAGAGAGAGAGAGAGAGAGAGAGAGAGAGAGGATGAAGCCAAAGTAGTTTTATTTTGATGGTATATCATTTTACACCCTTAAAAATGTTTTGCCTCTTACCTTTTATTCGTCTATTTACTGCAAAAAAAGATGAACATCGTCGAAATGAGCTAATTTCACAATTTTATCCAGGGGTTGTATGAACGTACAAGCGTATAGACAATATGAGATAATTAAACCGACAGACTGTCAGAAAGATAAATAACACGTGTACGTGCGTGCGTGTGTGTGTGTGTGTGTGTGTGTGTGTGTGTGTGTGTGAGAGAGAGAGAGAGAGAGAGAGAGAGAGAGAGAGATGACTTGGTAGAGACTTGTATTAGTAAATACAATTACATTCTAACCAGAAGGTGACAGCTTCATGTACATTTTCAAAAGAATCGTATTAAGTGCCTTGTCAGATAAATCCCAAATCGGATGAAAATCTTTTAATTACATTAAACAAAGACGACAGATAAATCCTCCCGAGCAAGGGTTTAGAGTTAGGCTAAGGGTTCGTGCCCTATAGAGTTATTCAACACTTGGACTTGGCAATTAAACACGATGACGTCAAAGTGACTTTATTTTTAAGGTAAAAAGTATTAATGATGTAATATTTAAGCACGCGTGTTTATTGGCCTTGTAAAAGGCAAAAGGATGATAAAGAAGATTATATAGTTTGGTTTCTTTGTTTAATGGCACATCAACCTTTGTGGGTCATTTAATGCCAATGCTATCCTTTTAGAAGAAAATCAAAGGTACTATTTAACCCATAGCTGGAGAATAAAATGGTTCTATACCTTTCATAAGGGAATTAGTCCAAAAGTGAATGTAATAGCGCGACTGGAGTTCGAATTCGCAGTTCAGCTCTATAGCCATTATGTAACAGAGACTCCCTACAAATACATATATGTATATGTAGTCGACTTTAGTCGAGGGTAACCCGTAGGCTTTCTATTCAATAGCTACTACACCGAGGTAACCGTATTTCGTATGAAATATGCCACAAAGTCTGATATAACATAAAAACCAACGAATGAATGAACCAACGAACAAAAAAGAAAAAAAATTATTACTAATTGGGCACTAAAGAAAAAAGTTGTTTTTCTGACTGATAAAAAAAGTATATTTCCTAAAATCACTGGTGGGCAAATCAAAGTCGAAGTAGACTTTTAAAATTACTATCATGCAGAAATATCAGGATATTTTGGTTTGGTTTTATTGAATGGCATACCATGGGTTATTTGATGACAAAACCATCCTCGTTGAAGAACATTAATTGTATTATTTAACCCATAACCGGGAGGATGGGGTGGGTGTCAAAACTCCAAAAATGAACGTAATAGTGTTTAAATATATAGGATTTGGTTTGGTTGGGTTTTATGGCATATCAACCATTGTAGGTTATTTAATGCCAAATCCTCTTTATACATATATATTGAATATATATGATTTGGTTGGGTTGGGTTTTATGGCATATCAACCATTGTAGGTTATTTAACGCCAAATCCTCTTTATACATATATATTAAATATATATAATTTGGTTTGGTTGGGTTTAATGGCATATCAACCCTTGTAGGTTATTTAATGCCAAATCCTCTTTATACATATATATTAAATATATATGATTTGGTTAGGTTGGGTTTAATGGCATATCAACCCTTGTAGGTTATTTAATGCCAAATCCTCTTTATACATATATATTAAATATATAGGATTTGATTGGGTTGGGTTTTATGGCATATCAACCATTGTAGGTTATTTCATGCCAAATCCTCTTTATACATATATAATAAATATATATGATTTGGTTTGGTTGGGTTTTATGGCATATCAACCCTTGTAGGCTATTTAATGCCAATCCTCTTTATACATATATATTGAATATATATGATTTGGTTTGGTTTGGCTTTATGGCATATCAACCATTGCGGGTTATTTAATGCCAAATCCTCTTTATACATATATATTAAATATATATGATTTGGTTTGGTTTGGTTTTATGGCATATCAACCATTGCAGGTTATTTAATGCCAAATCCTCTTTATACATATATATTAAATATATATGATTTGGTTTCGTTGGGTTTTATGGCATATCGACCATTGTAGGTTGTTTAATGCCAAATCCTCTTTATACATATATATTAAATATATATGATTTGGTTTGGTTTGGTTTTATGGCATATCAACCATTGCGGGTTATTTAATGCCAAATCCTCTTTATACATATATATTAAATATATAGGATTTGTAAACACATTTTGTACGTAACATTTTAAAACGAACCTGAGTTCCTTTTTTACACATAGTTGAATGGTTTCAAATATTTCTAACACAAATAATTCTATTTACTATTAATCATTTGTTTGCACACAGTTAAATGGACGTACATATATGATGTATAATTGAATAGGGTGTTGATAATTTCATTTTTAAATGTGTCAGAAGTAGATTGTTTACACTCAAGTATTGCTGCTGTTTCTACCCAGTTAAATGGTTTCATTTGTTGTATACTCATAATACATATACAAATCTATGCGGAACATAATCAAACATAATTTACGAACTTCAATGAACGAACGAACACACTTCTTTATAAAAATATAATCTCTCACACTTTATTCTTGAAAGGGGGGGTGTTGGTTGTGTGTGAGAGGTGTGTTGGAGACAGGGACAGACTTCTATATTGACCCAAAGTTCTTCTGACCATAACAGCACTTCTTTCTTATCTTGGCTGCGTTTGTTCAACCGTGGGTCACTGAGGGCCCAAAGCTCTCCGTCTGCCGATGGCTCTCACTTCGGCATCTTGTCCCCTACAAACTCGAACCGCCCCAGGCACCTGGTTATATTATTGTCTCACATCCACCTGCTTCCGCTGTTCTTTCGTTTATTTACTCGGGTGCATCTCTTGATTGACGGCTCGGTCGAGGGTCAATATATAACACATTTATTGCTTCCTCATCGTCATCATCATCGTCCTGTTGCGCTATCAGCACGAATATCCTTGACCCTCTCTCGCCACCCCTTCTTAACGTCCATTGCTTCCGGCAGGTCTTCAGGGCTACATTCCGTATCGGCACAGAGCTGTGTATGTATGTTCGAGCTGCTCGTCCTGCCTTTGCACGTCCATGTGAAGGGGTCCACAGGAGTACATCCCTCATGAGCTCGTCCCTACTTCTCCAGTAATGTCCCGCATATCGCATTCGTCAAATTTTGATAGTTTTCGTGATGGGTGATAGGTAGCCGTACAGCTGCTGCTTTGTGGGGTGTTGCCTCCATGACTTGTTCAATATTGCTCGGAGCATTCTTGTGTAGTTGCTATCAAGCTTTTTCTCCATACGTTTAGTTAGCGTCCAAGTAGTCCATCCATATAACAGTATCGACACGACCGCCGCTTGGAAGAAACTGCGTTTCATTTTATCAGTCAGGTCTGACTTCCATATGACCGATAGCTTATCGATAGCTGTTCATGCCTTTGCTAGTCACGTGTTGATGTCTGTCTTGGTTGATGAGACATTGCTTCCTTGCCATCGTAATTCTATTCCATATTAATCGTTTTACTACTCACTGTAAATTATTGCTATCTAACACTGATATATTAAATACTATCCATTCATTTGCGGAAAATTAATAACTCCAAGTAATGCTAAATCATACCAATAAATCAATTTACGCACACAGACAAAAAAATATTGATAAGTCTGTTCAACATTACCCATTCGTTTGCGTACAGTTAAATGGTTCCAAGTATTGCTATATATTACTAACAATTCAATTAAACATTAATCGTTTGCCCAGTCGGCTGGGGCTGTAGAATACACTGACTGCATCTCTGTAGAGGGGGTAAGAGCCCCACAACGAGTGTCCTGGATATGACACTAAACAATCTGATGGTGAGGTTCCAGTGATGGTGAAGCTTTGGGGAATGGGGATCACCCCTTCATTGCCATTGCTCCAAGGTCCACTCTGGCACGGAGTGATAGCAACTGATGAGGGTCCTATTTATAGGTTAAATAGGACTAATCTGTGTACTTATGCTAAACTGAATGGCTTGAAATAGAACTGTTCGTTTGTATAAAAATGTATTTGGCATTAAATAACCGGCAAAAGTTGATCCTATTTACCAACCCCTCCGCTCAGGCAGGATATGACACAAGGTCAAATTTCTAAGCGGAGTTTAGCACGTTTGAATTCAGATGTGACTCAAGTTTTATTCTAAGCGGGGTTTAAATTTAGAGCTTTCCTTCTCCTAGACTAGTTGCCTCACCAAGGCTGAAGAACCCAGTCTGTCCTACTATTTATCCATAAGTGGAGGGAGAATAATTGGATTCATACCTTTCCCAAGGGTATTAGTGCTATGTGAAATGCAATCAGTCTCGTCCAAGATTTGAACTCGTGTGCCGTATCCATTTCCTACGACGATAACCATTACACCACGGGCACCTGCAAAGGTTGATGTACCATAAAACCCAAACAAACAAACAATCATCAGTCACATTAGCTTACATAGACTTAACTTAAAAAACAGTTCTATTTCTAACCATTCAGTTTAGAGTATGTCATTTGTTTGCTCGCAGTTTAAAAGTCAAACAATTCTATTTGAACTATTGTTAGGATCCTATCATATGTTACCACTCCGGGTCAGAGTGGAACTGAGAGCAATCGCAATGAAGGGGTACTCTACATTTCCCAAAGCCCCAATACTGGAGCCACACAATCAGAGAGTTTAATGTCACACCCAGGGCACTTGTTGAGGGGTAGGGGTTTACTTCTCTGCAGAGATGCAGTCAGTGTATTCTGCAACCCCCAGCTGATCCTACATTCTGGAGCTCTGGAGGATATAGAATTACTCCTCCAGGGTAACTACTCCAAGGTTCACCCTGACTTGGAATAGTAGTATCTGTTACGGTCCCAGGTACGGGCCAAAGAGATCTGTTTGAAAATTATTCGTATTAGAACGGTATATGTGATGTAATTTTATTCCCTCCACCTAGGGCAACGTCGGGGGGGAGGTGGTCCATGTCGCATTTGAGTAAATTTGTCGGATAAAATGTCAAAAAGAATGGAAGAAACATGACATGAAAACCAAAACTCAGTGTGGTTTTCATTTGATATAACGTTTCACTTATTTACGTGCTTCGTCAGTTGATGATTGGGAAAAAGGTCCATAAAATCAATATTTTTTCCAATCAGTATATGACCTATTCAGTGAGGCTTAGAATATACAAACTGCTTCCTCTACATAGAGGGCGCTTTTCATTTTGGTCTTTTAACTAAAAGTTTTATGTATCAACATGTATACATTACGAGATACGTGAAACCATTACTTATGAGATCAATATAAAAAAGGTGAAATCTTAATTTCTTTTATATATATATATACGCACAAACACACACACACATATATATACAAACACACAGATATATATGGGGGGATATATACGCCTCCCATGGGGGTTGAGCACTATAGCGAAGGAGTTTACGGCCGCTACTCGCATAATGCAAAGCTCTTCGAACGAACGCAGCTGCTGCTGTTGCTACATAATACCTTATAATTCCCTTGGTGACGTGGTACGCTTGTTGGCTGAGCGGTACGACACTAAGTCTGACGTAAAGTTTGGCGGGTTTCAATCCCAGCGTCCTACGTGTCTAGCCACACAAGAGTTGTGATACAACGAAACAATCTGTCTGTGGATGACAATATATATATATAATCTTAAGTTCTTATATATATAAGAAATTAAAATCCCTCATATATATTCGAAAGATTTTAATTTCTTTTACACACACACACACACACACACAAGCATATATATACTAAATCAAGATTTTACCGCTCTCTCTCTCTCTATATATATATAATATATATATAAAGAGAGAGAGAGGGAGAGAGTTGAGATCTTGAATTATACATACATACATATATATATATATATATATATATATATATTTGTATAAAGAGAGAGAGAGAGTTTGTTTTATTTATAAATAAAGGGTGCTCAGATAGAACATATGTAAATCTAATTGAGGACAGCGTAGACAGAGATTGAGAGGCGCTTGGTTTTCGGACCAATATATATATATATATATATATATAGAGAGAGAGAGAGAGAGAAGGGGGCGTAATAGCTCTCGTTCTGGACTGCAACTTTGTAGTGAATGAGTTCGAACTCCAGTTGCGGCATTACGTTTACTTTGGAACTAATGCCCCTTGGGAAAGGTATGGAACCCCTTATTTTCCTCAGGTTAAATGGTATCACAGATGTTTGTCTAAAAGGGTGGCTTTGGCATTAAATAATCCACAAAGGTTAATATGCCATTAAGCAAAGACACTGAATCAAAGCATTGATGGATAGATCGGCCGACAGACAAAAACAGAGAGAAATGAAAATATAACGTCCAATGCGTTTCCAGACCCCACAAAATTATCATTCAGTAGAGAATTAAAAATTACAAATCATCTTCACGGAGAGAATTCTAAATGAATTTTGCTCTCATAAAAAATCTCACGACGATGTACAATATTTTACATGGTTCCGGTCACATGATGAGAATTTTAAAAATGTATCGGGTATTTCCCCCACCAAAAAAAAAAGTAAAAGAAAAAAGAAAAAAAAGTAATGGTATCACTCTTTATGTGCATCCCTATACGATAATAATTTCGGTCTTCGATGTTTCGCATCCCTACCAAAGATTTCTTGGAATCTCCCACGACTGTTTAAGATCTCTTAAATAACCCTATAAGAGTATCTTTATTAGAAAATCAGAACCGACTATCTTGCGAAATCTTCGCATGGATGGTGAACAGATGGAGGCTTTAAAATCATTCAGGATACTCCCATACTTTTGTGGCTGTCGGTCGAGGTAGCCTGACATGGGTACCGAGGAAGCCCGGCATTTGTGTCACGTGGTTAAGACCGACTTAATCATAGGTCTCAGAGGACCGTCCCTGCAGGCTATCATCTGCTCCGTTAGGGCTTGGTTTATCGCCTGAGACTGGTGTTGGTAGTCAATGCCAGACATCGGATCACTATGGGTAATTATGCTAACCTTTGCTAAGTTTCCCGGCACGTATGCCAGGAGATCTTACTAGTCATAGATTCACAAGGTCGGAAAGCCCAGTCCAATATGAATCTATGTTCGTCTTTGTTTAGCCTCCAGGCACGTATGCCAGATGGCCTGGTGATAGATATTTATCCGTGTTTCACACTAGGCAGGATTTGACTCAAGATTTTTTTATAGTGGGGATTTAGAGGAGGAGGAGATCGCACACGAGCCGAAGCTCGTGCGCTGCTGGTCAATGCTGGTCATATATCACTTGGTGCAATGTGAACTAGGTTAGCCTTTGCTCAGTCTCCCGGCACGTATGCCAGGTGATTTTGCTGGTCATAGATTCACTAGACCGTGAGGTGTAGAGTAATGGAAATCTACGCTTGTCAATATTTGGCCTGCCGGCACGTAAGCCAAGTGGCTTAGCGTTAGACCGGAACATCAAATTAATGCAGCGAGCCTTATCTACATACTAACAACATGCAATTCTGTTTATATATAAAACCAATTAGAGGTTTACGGTTCGAAAGTGAAGGCTAATTTGCATATTAATCTTAAAGACTTGATTTTAATAAATATTTGCTTGGTATCATTGATTTCTAATTGTTTGGTTTTATTTGAATAGATATGAGCAAAAATCCCATCGATAAATCTTAAAAGAAATTCATTAACAAAAAGAATTGACTAATTTTATTCTTTACTGTTTAATTTAATTAAACAGTTGAATTAGGAAAAAGTAGCAATGAAAGCCAAGAGTGGTGGGAAGAGTTAGCATCCAAATTGTTCTATTTTTTTTTATTATACCCTCTCTATTTCAAATAAGTTTAACGTAATAAATAATAATCAATATAGAAATCAATTAAAATGAAATAAAAATAAGTATAATCTTTTTGTATGTGTGTCATACAGTTTCGTGAATTTTTCTAATTCAATATATTTTATCACATTAAAACTATAATACTTTTGTAAAGAAGGTGCATATTTTACAAGTATAGATAATGTAATTATTGACAATGAACTTACCACGTAAGGGATGTGATTGAGCATGGTGGAAAGGAAGAACTGCAGTAGAACGACCCTCCAAAGGTCAAAGGTGTTATTGATTTCCGAATACGTGTCACTAACGAGGCCCGACTGACTCCATAACGATCGAGCTTGTTCTGGATCGTAAAAACCGCCAGATTTGTACTTGACAATAAACATTATCTTGTAGCTGTGCAGCAAGATGCCCGAATCCGTCAAACAAATGATCATGGCTAAGAAAACCATAAGAGTCAAGATGATTATGAATATAGCTAAGACAGGTTCGGCATCGTAAGTTAAAAAAGCGCAAACCTGTCGCTTCTGGTCGAAGATGGAGGACAAAAGAACCACAGAGGATGAATCTTCGGAATCCTCTGAATCGGTAGACTCTTTCATCATCATTCGAATCAAGGGTAAGAGTCCAACCACGACAGAAATGAGAACTATGACAATCAGAGCACATATGATGGGCCGGCTGGAAGTCTGAACTCGGTGAAGAGGAGTCATCCTGGAGAGGTACGACCAGTGGAAACTAAGAACAAACAGACCGACAAGACCCATGGAACGTAAAAAACCAAACGCCCAGATGTAGAAAAGGCAGAAGTCGTGCGGCCACGACTGGATGTTGAGAATGACAAAGATAGCAGGCATGAGGAGAAGTCCAGCATTCATAGCCATGGTCAGCAGCAGACAGATTATGATCATATCCGTCCCTATATACGCTCGTTTGTAGTGTGTGACTGTCAGCGCGGCCAGGCAGTTGGTCACGATGGCCGTGGGACAGAGGGCTAACCAGGAAATCGCTTGGTATTCCGGGAGCATAATGGTGGCGTTTTAACTTCCGGTCGAAGGGTGGCTACTCTCGATTACTGTCAATGTTGTAATGGTGTATCCAGACGGAAAGAAAGTCATAGGTCAATATGGCGGCTTTGGTGATACCAAAAAGACAGATTTGAGATATTTATGTATATATATTTTTGAAGCCAGTTTGTTTTTAGGTTGGCTGATCCATGGCTTGCGAGTCTGTGATGTCCATTATAATCTTCTATGAAGTATTTCAGGGATCTATAAAAACAAAAATAAGAAAAATAAAAAATAAGGAAAATAATGTCTAATAAAGCAAAGAGCATCACCGATCCGGCACAATCAGAAATAGTGATGAATTTGATTAGTGATTTGGTTAGATTAATTAAACATCGTAAATATTTGAGCACGAGGTCCCCGTGGTGTAATGGGTATCGTCGTAGGAAATAGATACGGCGACACGAGTTCAAACACTGGACTAGACTGATTGCATTTCACATAGCACTAATACCCTTGGTATGAATCAAATAATTCTCTTTCAAGCTATGGGTAAATAGTAGGGCAGACTAGGTTCTTCAACCTTGGTGAGGAAACTAGTCAAGGAAAAGGAAAACTCTGAATTCAAACCTGTTTAACTCCGCTTAAAAATTGACCTTGTGTCATATCCTACCCGAGCGGAGTGGTTGGTAAATAGGGTAAATCTTTGAGCATGAGTTTGCGCGCTTAGTGTAACGGTTATCGTCGAGGGAAATGAAATCGACGACTCGAGTTCAAATCATAGACGAAGCTGTTTGAATTTCACTTTGCGCTAAAGCCCTCGAGAAAGGCACGAATTCATCTATCCTCCGGCAATGGTTACATAATAGGCCACACTGGATTCTTTAGTTTTTGTAGGCAACCAGCCAAGGAGAAGGAAAACTCTGAATTCAAACTAGCTTTAAGAAATTGACCTTGTGTCATATCCTGCCCGTGGTGGAGGGGTTGGGTGAACTCGTCTTATACTCAAGTATCTACGATAATTCAAATTGACAAAATATTTATAAATACCTGAAAATTTGTGGAAACTGATGAAAAAATAAATAGATAAGAAAAACAGCGAGATTTTAATAAATTCCATTTAAAATAAAAAATAGCATATTTATATTTTTAAGGTAAGCTTAGTTTTATTTAAGAATACTGTTATATCCTCAGAAAAGGGCATAAAATAAATAAGACGAACACATATCAAGAGAGAAGAATAAAGAATATTACAGTAAAACAAGTAATACAATGTCGCCAGTGAAGCTTTTGCAACCGACTCACTGAGTGGATTACAGTCAAATGTTATATCTTTATTGGAAGATTCCATTGCGTATCAAAAATAGGGATGATTCCACAACGACAATAAAAATGCAGAAATGGTTTTTACTATAAAAATGTATTAGAAATGATTTTTACTATAAAATGCATTGGAAATGATTTTTACTCTAAAAATGCATTGGAAATGATTTTTACTATAAAATGCATTGGAAATGATTTTTACTATAAAAATGCATTGGAAATGATTTTTACTATAAAATGCATTGGAAATGATTTTTACTATAAAAATGCATTGGAACTGATTTTTACTATAAAAATGTATTGGAAATGATTTTTACTATAAAAATGCATTGGAACTGATTTTTATTATAAAATGCATTGGAAATGATTTTTACTATAAAAATGCATAAGAAATGATTTTTACTCTAAAAATGCATTAGAAATGATTTTTACTATAAAAATGCATAAGAAATGATTTTTACTATAAAATGCATTGGAAATGATTTTTACTATAAAAATGCATTGGACAATGATTTTTACTATAAAATGCACAAGAAATGGTTTTTACTATAAAATGCATTGGAAATGATTTTTACTATAAAAATGCATTGGAAATGATTTTTACAATAAAAATGCATTGGAAATGATTTTTACTATAAAAATGCATTGGAAATGATTTTTACTATAAAATACATTAGAAATGATTTTTACTATAAAAATGCATTGGAAATGATTTTTACTATAAAAATGCATAAGAAATGATTTTTACTATAAAATGCATTAGAAATGATTTTTACTATAAAATGCATTAGAAATGATTTTTACTATAAAAATGCTTTGGAAATGATTTTTACTATAAAAATGCATTACAAATGATTTTTACTATGAAAATGTATTGGAAATGATTTTGACTATAAAAATGCATTGGAAATTATTTTATTACAGAAATGCATAGTTCATTCTTTGACGAATAAGTTTTACTTTGAAAATAATTATACTCAAATAATTATTAATTCACATTGCAACAGTCCTCTAAATTAATAAAATACAATGAAATTATATATATATAACTTCATGAAACCCAGGGGTCGCAGACAATATTCAATGGCATTAAATATATATAAATCTAATATATATATATATATATATATATATATATA
The DNA here is from genome assembly GCA_963585895.1 of Sepioteuthis lessoniana. Taxonomy (NCBI): domain Eukaryota; kingdom Metazoa; phylum Mollusca; class Cephalopoda; order Myopsida; family Loliginidae; genus Sepioteuthis; species Sepioteuthis lessoniana. Next base: position 51,856,219 of record OY757945.1, on the reverse strand, counting down.
TATATATATATATATATATATATATAATAGCTCTATCCTAGATATTGAGCACTCTCCATATTATATTGCACTTTGTTTGCCACAAAACCACAAAGTGATTTAGTGACAACCAACACTGTTATACACACACACACACACACACACACACACACACACACACACATACATATATATATATATACATACATATATATATATATATATATATATCCTAACAGTGTTGGTTGTTACTAAATCACTTTGTGTGTTTGTGACAAACCAAGTGCAATATAATATGGAGAGTGCTCAATATCTTGAATACACAATGATATACACACACATATATATATATATATATATATATATATGTATATATAAATTAAATTAAATCGCGAGTCGGAATTGAAATGGAGGTGAAACTTTAGTAGGAGAATTCCGACTCACGATTTAATTAATTTTTTGTAATTGGCTCTACCTCGATTTGAGCACTCTTGTAATTGTAGCATTGCGGCATTTTACGGTGGGTTTTATTTTTCTTTTGACCAACTGACTGCATATCTCTTGATTTTTTTCAACTGGTGTGACGAAGTTGGCCTTTTCTTTGCTTTTTTTTTTTTTGTCCTACAATATTTTTACTTTTCCTTCGGGTGGGGATTCGAGATATTGTTATCCCTTGTTCCTGGCGGATTTTTTTCTTTTTTCCTGGTAACCGTGAATGCTGGTAGATAGTAGGTTAGACTATATATATATATATATATATATCATAACACTATATATATATATCATAACACTGTATATATATATATATATACATATCATAACACTATATATATATATATATACATATCATAACACTGTATATATATATATATATATATATATATCATAACACTGTATATATATATATATATATATATATATATCATAACACTGTATATATATATATATATATATATATATATATATATATATATATATCATAACACTGTGTATATATATATATATAATAACACTGTATATATATATATATATACATATATATATATATATATATATATATATATATATATCATAACAGTATATATATATATATATATATATCAGAAATCAAGTAGAGTCAGTGACCATTTTACCTCTATATTTATGTAGTTGATAAGATTGAAAAAATGAATTCTATGTGGGAATACATTTACGTGTAGATAAAAGAAACCAATTGAACAGAATTCTTTGATTTTGGAATCCTTCAGTCTCAAAAATAGATAAATAAATAAATAGATAAAAATAAAAGATTTTTTATTTTTACATTTTTAATAATTCTGATGATGTTATTGATAAATAAATTCAACTTTATTTATATTTGAACAATTTACGATTTTCTCTTGAAAATCGTTTTCAAAAAAACAATCATTGAGTTTTTCCATCTGGTGCGAGAAAGGACAGATGATGTTGAAAGTGAATCTACCCGAATAGAATTACCATGAAGTTCATTTGAAATGTGATAAAGACAAAAAGCAAACAAAAATTTAAAAAAATAAAAAAGGAGCAGCTTCTGACTCATCCTGGTCTTGTGCCCAAAATTTTCATTTTTGGTGGGGGCAATAATTGTAGATGATTTCCATTGAGAACTTCATTTATTGAAAGAATTGGTGAAATTTCGAATTTATTGACTTTCTTTGTAAGCATTTAAATGGTGGGAATTCTATAGACTAAAAAGATAAGATGATAAAATGGTTGCTGATTTTAACATTTCAAATGTACACGCATAAAAGTCATCCGCACTGTGTCCGAAGAATACACCGATTACATTTTGGGCACAGGGGTGAGAATCTCCAACAAGTGTTCTGGATTTGACACTAAACAATCTGATGGTAAGGCATCAGTCCTGAAGCTCTGAGGAATGCAGAGTACTTCTTTATTGCTGGAGTGGTAGTAACTGTCAGGATCCCAGAGAAATACGAGGATCATTAAATAAGTTTCCAGACCTTTTTCGTATGGGCACTTTTATTGATAGTACACACATGAAACTCTAGTCCCCTTCGAAGTAATCTCCTCCGGCTGCAATGCACTTATTGTACCGTTCCAACAACTTCTGGAACGCCCCATGGAAGTCATCTTGTGTGAGTGTGTCAATGACCTTCGTCACAGCCTCTTTCATCTCCTCAATTGTCTCATAACGACAGCCTCTGAGCTTAGGGAATAACCAAAAATCACAGGGAGCAAGGTGTGGTCTATAGGGACGGTGAAGAGCTGTCTTGATGCCCATCTTGGTCAAATAGTCTGTGACAAGGATGGAGTTGTGGGCTAGTGTATTGTCCTGGTGGAAATGCCACTGACCCAATTTTGGACACAGGGGTAAGACTCTCCAACAAGTATCCTGGATATGACACTAAACAATCTGATGGTAAGGCATCAGTCCTGAAGCTCTGGGGAATGCAGAGTACTCCTTTATTGCTGGTATGGTATATTTGAAACTATCTAACTGTGTGCAACCAAATAAACTCTGGCTTGTTCAAAAATTGTTATCCACAAAGAATTCGTTTACAAATCATACATATCTAATATTGATTTTTTAAAAATGTATTTTGACGGTAGGCTCTTATCTACTTCATAGATACAATAACGAAAGGGTCCTTGACTTTACGCCATTTCAACCATGCAAGTGCGAGAGTTATCTGCTCTTTGTTTTAGTTTTCTTTGGGACAAAGCTGATGTCATGAAAACTTATTTAATGCCAAATCTTCTTTATTCACACACACACACACACACACATATATATATATATATATAATTGTGAAACGAATACTTTTAGGTGACAATTTATAAACGAGCCAGGGCTTCTTTATTTTCACACAGTTAAATAGTTTCAAGTATTTCTATAAAGTACAAATAACTCTATTATATATATATATATATATATATATAATTGGTAAGCGAATACTTTTAGGTGACAATTTATAAACAAGCCAGGGCTCATTTGTTTGCACACAGTTAAATGGTTTCGAGTATTCCAATAAAATACAAATAATTCTATTAAGTATTAATCATTTGTTTGCACACAGTTAAATGGTTTCAAGTATTGCAATTTAACATTAATAATTCTATTCAATATTATTCATTTGTAAGCACCCAGTTAACTGGTTTTAAGTTTTGGAAATGATTTAATTATTCTATTTGACCCATTAGTGAAACCCTTACAGGTACAGCCCACTTAGCTGGGGCTGTAGAATATGCCGACTTCATCTCAACGAGTGTCCTGGATATGAGATTTACTATCTGATGATGAGGCTTCAGTCCTGGAGTTTTGGGGAATGTAGAGTAACCCTTTATTACCATTACTCCTCGGTCCACACGGAGAGGTAGTATTTGTGAAGGTTCAATCTATGGGTCAAATAGAACTGTTCAACTCTTTAACTGTGTACAAACAAATAACAGATGTAAAGTTGAATTGTTACTGTTTCATAGGAATACTTAAAACAATTCAACTGTCGGCAAATCATCATCATCATCATCATGTCGTGCCGCTAGCACGGATATCCCTGACCCTCTCTCGCCACTTCTCCCTATCATTCATCGCCTCTGGCAGGTCTTCAGGGGTACATCCCGTATCCTTACATAGCTTCTGTATGTATGTTCGAGCTGGTTGTCCTGCTTTTGCTTGGCCATATGCGGGGGTCCATAGGAGTACATCACTTATGAGCTCGTCCTTGCTTCTCCAGCAGTGTCTTGCATGTCTGGTTGGTCTAGCTTGGATAGTTTTCTTGATGGGAGGCAGGTGGCCGTATAGTTGCTGCCTTATTGATATTTGATAGAATTATTAGTGTTTAATAGCAATATTTGAAAACATTTAAATGTGAGTAGACCATTGGCTTGTTGAAAATGTTACCGACAAACTATTCATTTAGAAATCCGATATTTTTTATATATATGCAGAAACAGGATTTGGCATTAGGATTACCCACAAGGGTTGATATGCCATTAAACGCAGCCCACTAATCTAACACATAAAAACAATCCGGACCAGAGTGGACCTGGGAGTAATAGCAATGAAGGAGAGAACTCATTTGCCAAAGCTCAAGAATTGGAGCTTCTCCATCAAACACTTTTGTGTCATATCCAAGATTCTTGTTGGAGGCGGAGTCTTGTCCCTCAGCAGAGATACAGTTGGTGTATTTTACAGCCCCACCCCTAGCCAACAGGGTCATTAAAAGGATTGGATTTATGTTAAAACCCCCCAAAAATCAATTAATTTTTATTTTGGCAAATTTTGAAAGCAGATTGATTGATAGATTTCAACGGCACGTCAACCCGTCTAGGTCTATTTTATGTATGAAGGTTATGGAACCTAATTCATTGGATGTTTATTTTTACATTTCTTATGTAGTTGTTTCTTCAGATCTTTTTTGCCCAGAGATTTTATCATATCAAGTACTCTTATCTAATACAAATAATTTGTTCTCACTCGTATACTTTCAAGTATTCTTATCTAATACAAATAATTTGTACTCAGTTGTATAGTTTCAAGTATTCTTATCTAATACAAATAATTTGCACTCAGATATTATCATATCAAGTATTTCTATCCAATACAAATAATTTGTACTCAGTCGTATAGTTTCAAGTATTCTTATCTAATACAAATAATTTGTTCTCAGTCGTATAGTTTCAAGTATTCCTATCCAATACAAATAATTTGTTCTCAGTCGTATAGTTTCAAGTGTTCTTATCTAATACAAATAATTTGTACTCTGTTGAATAGTTTCAAGTATTCCTATCTAATACAAATAATTTGCACACAGATATTATCATATCAAGTATTCTTATCTAATACAAATAATTTGTACTCTGTTGTATAGTTTCAAGTATTCTTATCTAATACAAATAATTTGCACTGTTGTATAGTTTCAAGTATTCTTATCTAATATTAATAATTTATACACGATCACTTGATTTAAAGTTACTAAAAGATAGTCATTTATTTTGCACAGGAGTCTACGTAGCGTAGTGGTTAACGTGCAGGATTAGAATATAGTTGTAAGCGAGTTCGAACTCCAGTCGAGCTATTTCATTCACTTTTGGACTAATACCCTTGAAAAAGATATGAACCCCTTCATCCCTCCAGCTATGGATTGAATAATAACCCTACTGTTCTACAATGATTGCTTTGACATTAACTATCCTTCGAAGGTTGATCTGCCATTAAACAAAGAAACCAAACCAAACCTAATTGGCGACTGTAGTCGAGGGCGACCCGAAGGCTCCCTTTTCAATAGCTACTTCACCAAAGTGTAGGGGAGAGCACAAATCCTTTCCCTAGAGTGTTAAGCAAGGAGGTATCAAGTACCATTTTTTGAAAGTCTTTAGTATGTCTCGACCTAGGATTGAACCCCGGTCTCCCAGACCATTGGCGAACACTCTACCCGCTTGTAAACAGTTATAGCTTCGAGTGAATATTCTTAATACAAACAATTTACATTCGCATGGTATAAAGTATTCCTATCAAATGTAAATAATTTTTAAACAGAGATATATGATTCATTGATAGGAGTCAAACCGGTACTGCTATTCCAAGTCAGAGTGAACCTGGGAGTAATAACAATGAAAGGGTACTCCAAACTACTTCCACCAACAGAACTGGAGCCTCACCATCCGATGAAGTTTAGTCTCATACTCAGGGCACCCCTTTTTTGTGTTGAGGAGTCTTACTTCCCTGCGGGGGATACAGTCAGCATTTTCAGAGCCCTGGGTACTGGACGGCAAATTCTTTGAGTAGAAGAAGTTCTTTTCAATGAAAATCAACGAAAATAATGAGTAAAAATGATTTAAAATTTATAAAAGTAAAATTTCAAAATGTATGATTTTAAAATTTGAAACGTCTTTAAGATTTTTACGAGGTTCGACCAAGGTCAGTCTGAAGTGTCAAATGTAAGAAAAACAAATGAAGCTACCTACCAACAGGGTGTGCGTACAATTCAGGGTGTCGTGAGGATCGCACGTGTTGGCCGTGCCCCGGGTATCACAGGTGCGTATTGCACAGGGCTTTCGTGTTCCGCCACCAACGACAAACGGGTACGTTGACGGGTGGAGGAGGAGTAGTTGTAAGAGGAGTGAAACAGTGGCGTGGGTTGAGTAGCAGAGAAGGAAAAGGAAGAGGACAAAAGACGGGAAACAGTGAAGGACATGGCTTCGTTCGTGGGTCAGGACAACGGACGATACGAACATTGTTGTTGATACGTGAGGTGAAGAAATACTCTGTGCGGAGAGGTTGGTGGGGTATGTAATAGGGCCTGGCGACAAAAAATGCATAGGTGTGGTCAGGTGTGGTCAGGTGTGGTCAGGTGAGGTCAGGTACGACATAAGCTCTTTCCTTTGGCATTCTTCTCTTTTCGTCTCGGATACAACTGCAATTATAATAATAAAGATGAATAAACGCGAATAAAAAGCTGCTATATTTATTTCCAGTGCTGACAAACAGTGGCGAGTATACATGCATGCCTGTGAAGGTGACGTCTTCAAATAAGAGCGGGTTTGTTGCAAATAATGTATTACTGTAAGTGTCTTTAGGTGAGCTACAAGTGGGAATTTCATGGTATATCTTTGCAAGACAGAAAATGAATGCAGATTGGTTTTAAAGGCATATCAAACCGTTTAGAGTTATTTTATGCTTATAGGTTAGAGAATCGTGTTCATTGTCTGTCCATATTTATATTCTGTGTGTAGTTGTTTCTAAAAAGATTTTTTTGTACAATTATATGATATCAAGTATCCTGATCGAATAGAAATGGAGTTTAAATACAGTTTCGTGTCCTACCCTGGGGTCCCTTCATAAGAGAGCTGGATATGGGGCATCGGTGTGAGCAAGTTCAAACTTCAATAACACAATTATGTTTACTTTCAGACAAATACCCTTGAGAAAGGCATGAACCTTCTTATCTCCCTAGCTATGGGTGAAAGAGTATCACTGATGTTCTTCTAAAAGGATGGCTTTGGCATTAAATAACCCATAAAGGTTGATATGCTATTAAACAAAGAAACCAGACCTATCCAGTTGCAATATTCTGTTCACTTTGGGACTAATACCCTTGAGAAAGACATGAGCCTTCTTATCTCCCTAGCTATGGGTGAAAAAGTATCACTGATGTTCTTCTAAAAGGATGGCTTTGGCATTAAATAACCCATAAAGGTTGATATGCTATTAAACAAAGAAACCAGACCTATCCAGTTGCAATATTCTGTTTACTTTCAGACAAATACCTTGAGAAAGGCATGAACCTTCTTATCTCCCTAGCTATGGGTGAAAGAGTATCACTGATGTTCTTCTAAAAGGATGGCTTTGGCATTAAATAACCCATAAAGGTTGATATGCTATTAAACAAAGAAACCAGACCTATCCAGTTGCAATATTCTGTTCACTTTGGGACTAATACCCTTGAGAAAGGCATGAGCCTTCTTATCTCCCTAGCTATGGGTGAAAGAGTATCACTGATGTTCTTCTAAAAGGATGGCTTTGGCATTAAATAACCCATAAAGGTTGATATGCTATTAAACAAAGAAACCAGACCTATCCAGTTGCAATATTCTGTTCACTTTGGGACTAATACCCTTGAGAAAGACATGAGCCTTCTTATCTCCCTAGCTATGGGTGAAAGAGTATCACTGATGTTCTTCTAAAAGGATGGCTTTGGCATTAAATAACCCATAAAGGTTGATATGCTATTAAACAAAGAAACCAGACCTATCCAGTTGCAATATTCTGTTCACTTTGGGACTAATACCCTTGAGAAAGACATGAGCCTTCTTATCTCCCTAGCTATGGGTGAAAAAGTATCACTGATGTTCTTCTAAAAGGATGGCTTTGGCATTAAATAACACATAAAGGTTGATATGCTATTAAACAAAGAAACCAGACCTATCCAGTTGCAATATTCTGTTTACTTTCAGACAAATACCTTGAGAAAGGCATGAACCTTCTTATCTCCCTAGCTATGGGTGAAAGAGTATCACTGATGTTCTTCTAAAAGGATGGCTTTGGCATTAAATAACCCATAAAGGTTGATATGCTATTAAACAAAGAAACCAGACCTATCCAGTTGCAATATTCTGTTCACTTTGGGACTAATACCCTTGAGAAAGACATGAGCCTTCTTATCTCCCTAGCTATGGGTGAAAGAGTATCACTGATGTTCTTCTAAAAGGATGGCTTTGGCATTAAATAACCCATAAAGGTTGATATGCTATTAAACAAAGAAACCAGACCTATCCAGTTGCAATATTCTGTTCACTTTGGGACTAATACCCTTGAGAAAGACATGAGCCTTCTTATCTCCCTAGCTATGGGTGAAAGAGTATCACTGATGTTCTTCTAAAAGGATGGCTTTGGCATTAAATAACCCATAAAGGTTGATATGCTATTAAACAAAGAAACCAGACCTATCCAGTTGCAATATTCTGTTCACTTTGGGACTAATACCCTTGAGAAAGACATGAACATTCTTATCTCCCTAGCTATGGGTGAAAGAGTATCACTGATGTTCTTCTAAAAGGATGGCTTTGGCATTAAATAACCCATAAAGGTTGATATGCTATTAAACAAAGAAACCAGACCTATCCAGTTGCAATATTCTGTTCACTTTGGGACTAATACCCTTGAGAAAGACATGAGCCTTCTTATCTCCCTAGCTATGGGTGAAAGAGTATCACTGATGTTCTTCTAAAAGGATGGCTTTGGCATTAAATAACCCATAAAGGTTGATATGCTATTAAACAAAGAAACCAGACCTATCCAGTTGCAATATTCTGTTCACTTTGGGACTAATACCCTTGAGAAAGGCATGAGCCTTCTTATCTCCCTAGCTATGGGTGAAAGAGTATCACTGATGTTCTTCTAAAAGGATGGCTTTGGCATTAAATAACCCATAAAGGTTGATATGCTATTAAACAAAGAAACCAGACCTATCCAGTTGCAATATTCTGTTCACTTTGGGACTAATACCCTTGAGAAAGACATGAGCCTTCTTATCTCCCTAGCTATGGGTGAAAGAGTATCACTGATGTTCTTCTAAAAGGATGGCTTTGGCATTAAATAACCCATAAAGGTTGATATGCTATTAAACAAAGAAACCAGACCTATCCAGTTGCAATATTCTGTTCACTTTGGGACTAATACCCTTGAGAAAGACATGAGCCTTCTTATCTCCCTAGCTATGGGTGAAAGAGTATCACTGATGTTCTTCTAAAAGGATGGCTTTGGCATTAAATAACCCATAAAGGTTGATATGCTATTAAACAAAGAAACCAGACCTATCCAGTTGCAATATTCTGTTCACTTTGGGACTAATACCCTTGAGAAAGACATGAGCCTTCTTATCTCCCTAGCTATGGGTGAAAAAGTATCACTGATGTTCTTCTAAAAGGATGGCTTTGGCATTAAATAACCCATAAAGGTTGATATGCTATTAAACAAAGAAACCAGACCTATCCAGTTGCAATATTCTGTTTACTTTCAGACAAATACCTTGAGAAAGGCATGAACCTTCTTATCTCCCTAGCTATGGGTGAAAGAGTATCACTGATGTTCTTCTAAAAGGATGGCTTTGGCATTAAATAACCCATAAAGGTTGATATGCTATTAAACAAAGAAACCAGACCTATCCAGTTGCAATATTCTGTTCACTTTGGGACTAATACCCTTGAGAAAGACATGAGCCTTCTTATCTCCCTAGCTATGGGTGAAAGAGTATCACTGATGTTCTTCTAAAAGGATGGCTTTGGCATTAAATAACCCATAAAGGTTGATATGCTATTAAACAAAGAAACCAGACCTATCCAGTTGCAATATTCTGTTCACTTTGGGACTAATACCCTTGAGAAAGACATGAGCCTTCTTATCTCCCTAGCTATGGGTGAAAGAGTATCACTGATGTTCTTCTAAAAGGATGGCTTTGGCATTAAATAACCCATAAAGGTTGATATGCTATTAAACAAAGAAACCAGACCTATCCAGTTGCAATATTCTGTTCACTTTGGGACTAATACCCTTGAGAAAGACATGAACATTCTTATCTCCCTAGCTATGGGTGAAAGAGTATCACTGATGTTCTTCTAAAAGGATGGCTTTGGCATTAAATAACCCATAAAGGTTGATATGCTATTAAACAAAGAAACCAGACCTATCCAGTTGCAATATTCTGTTCACTTTGGGACTAATACCCTTGAGAAAGACATGAGCCTTCTTATCTCCCTAGCTATGGGTGAAAGAGTATCACTGATGTTCTTCTAAAAGGATGGCTTTGGCATTAAATAACCCATAAAGGTTGATATGCTATTAAACAAAGAAACCAGACCTATCCAGTTGCAATATTCTGTTCACTTTGGGACTAATACCCTTGAGAAAGGCATGAGCCTTCTTATCTCCCTAGCTATGGGTGAAAGAGTATCACTGATGTTCTTCTAAAAGGATGGCTTTGGCATTAAATAACCCATAAAGGTTGATATGCTATTAAACAAAGAAACCAGACCTATCCAGTTGCAATATTCTGTTCACTTTGGGACTAATACCCTTGAGAAAGACATGAGCCTTCTTATCTCCCTAGCTATGGGTGAAAGAGTATCACTGATGTTCTTCTAAAAGGATGGCTTTGGCATTAAATAACCCATAAAGGTTGATATGCTATTAAACAAAGAAACCAGACCTATCCAGTTGCAATATTCTGTTCACTTTGGGACTAATACCCTTGAGAAAAACATGAGCCTTCTTATCTCCCTAGCTATGGGTGAAAGAGTATCACTGATGTTCTTCTAAAAGGATGGCTTTGGCATTAAATAACCCATAAAGGTTGATATGCTATTAAACAAAGAAACCAGACCTATCCAGTTGCAATATTCTGTTCACTTTGGGACTAATACCCTTGAGAAAGACATGAGCCTTCTTATCTCCCTAGCTATGGGTGAAAGAGTATCACTGATGTTCTTCTAAAAGGATGGCTTTGGCATTAAATAACCCATAAAGGTTGGTATGGTATTAAACAAAGAAACCAGACCTATCCAGTTGCAATATTCTGTTCACTTTGGGACTAATACCCTTGAGAAAGACATGAGCCTTCTTATCTCCCTAGCTATGGGTGAAAGAGTATCACTGATGTTCTTCTAAAAGGATGGCTTTGGCATTAAATAACCCATAAAGGTTGATATGCTATTAAACAAAGAAACCAGACCTATCCAGTTGCAATATTCTGTTCACTTTGGGACTAATACCCTTGAGAAAGACATGAGCCTTCTTATCTCCCTAGCTATGGGTGAAAGAGTATCACTGATGTTCTTCTAAAAGGATGGCTTTGGCATTAAATAACCCATAAAGGTTGATATGCTATTAAACAAAGAAACCAGACCTATCCAGTTGCAATATTCTGTTCACTTTGGGACTAATACCCTTGAGAAAGACATGAGCCTTCTTATCTCCCTAGCTATGGGTGAAAGAGTATCACTGATGTTCTTCTAAAAGGATGGCTTTGGCATTAAATAACCCATAAAGGTTGATATGCTATTAAACAAAGAAACCAGACCTATCCAGTTGCAATATTCTGTTCACTTTGGGACTAATACCCTTGAGAAAGACATGAGCCTTCTTATCTCCCTAGCTATGGGTGAAAGAGTATCACTGATGTTCTTCTAAAAGGATGGCTTTGGCATTAAATAACCCATAAAGGTTGATATGCTATTAAACAAAGAAACCAGACCTATCCAGTTGCAATATTCTGTTCACTTTGGGACTAATACCCTTGAGAAAGACATGAGCCTTCTTATCTCCCTAGCTATGGGTGAAAGAGTATCACTGATGTTCTTCTAAAAGGATGGCTTTGGCATTAAATAACCCATAAAGGTTGATATGCTATTAAACAAAGAAACCAGACCTATCCAGTTGCAATATTCTGTTCACTTTGGGACTAATACCCTTGAGAAAGACATGAGCCTTCTTATCTCCCTAGCTATGGGTGAAAGAGTATCACTGATGTTCTTCTAAAAGGATGGCTTTGGCATTAAATAACCCATAAAGGTTGATATGCTATTAAACAAAGAAACCAGACCTATCCAGTTGCAATATTCTGTTCACTTTGGGACTAATACCTTTGAGAAAGACATGAGCCTTCTTATCTCCCTAGCTATGGGTGAAAGAGTATCACTGATGTTCTTCTAAAAGGATGGCTTTGGCATTAAATAACCCATAAAGGTTGATATGCTATTAAACAAAGAAACCAGACCTATCCAGTTGCAATATTCTGTTCACTTTGGGACTAATACCCTTGAGAAAGACATGAGCCTTCTTATCTCCCTAGCTATGGGTGAAAGAGTATCACTGATGTTCTTCTAAAAGGATGGCTTTGGCATTAAATAACCCATAAAGGTTGATATGCTATTAAACAAAGAAACCAGACCTATCCAGCTGCAATATTCTGTTCACTTTGGGACTAATACCCTTGAGAAAGACATGAGCCTTCTTATCTCCACATATATGGGTGAAAGAGTATCACTGATGTTGTTCTACAAGGATAGCTTTGGCATTAAATAATCCATAAAGGTTGATATGCCATTAAACAAAGAAACCAAACCAAACCAAACCTATCTAATGCTAATAATTATGTTATTTCAAGTAACACTTTCTATTTAATAATAGTCATTTGTAATTTTTCTAAATACAAATAATTTACAGTACATATGGTATCAAGTATTCCTATCTAAAACAAATAATTTGCACACAGTTGTAAAGTATTTGAGAGAAATACTTGAAACCATTAAACTGTATGCAAAAAATGAGTTCAGGCTCGTTAAAAATGTTATCTACAAAATGGGATAACAAATCATATATTCAATATGTATGTATAAAGAGGATTTGGCATTAAATAACCTACGAGGGTTGATATGCCATAAAACCAAACCAAACCAAATCCTGTATATTTAATATACGTGTATAAAGAGGATTTGGCATTAAATAACCTACAATGGTTGATATGCCATAAAACTCAACCAAAACCAAATCATATATACTTAATATATATGTATAAAGAGGATTTGGCATTAAATAACCTACAAGGGTTGATATGCAATAAAACCCAACTAAAACCAAATCATATATATTCAATATATATGTATAAAGAGGATTTGGCATTAAATAACCTACAATGGTTGATATGCCATAAAACCCAACCAAAACCAACTCCTATATATTTAATATATATGTATAAAGAGGATTTGGCATTAAATAACCCACAATGGTTGATATACCATAAATCCCAACCAAACCAAATCATATATTGTAATTGTCTATATTTTTGGGATGAGGTGTTTTCATTGATTATGCTTTTCGGACTGACTTCCTCATCTAGGTTGTTTTTTTCACAACGTTTCGGCCATCTGATCCTCCGGCCTTCTTCAGGTTTATCTAGAACTCGGGAACTCTGGAATTTCGAACCCAACCCTTTATTGTTCCGGGGGTACCATGTTCTTATTCCATTAATAAGAATATGGTACCCCCGGAACAATAAAGGGTTGGGTTCGAAATTCCAGAGTTCCCGTGTTCGAGATAAACCTGAAGAAGGCCGGAGGATCAGACGGTCAAATCATATATATTTAATATATATGTATAAAGAGGATTTGGCATTAAATAACCTACAATGGTTGATATGCCATAAAACCCAACCAAACCAAATCCTATATAATTAATATATATGTATAAAGAGGATTTGGCATTAAATAACCTACAATGCCATAAAACCAAACCAAACCAAACCTTAATAAACAACTCAAGAAACTATTCTTAATACAAATAATTTACAGTTAAGTTTTTCAAACAGATATACATGATTCCAAGATGGAATTTTAATTTTAGAATAATGACAATTAAGTCGCATTCCACACAACCAAAGATCCAGAAGTGAGGCCTCACCATCACTATAGAGAAACAGCCAATGGAATGTGTTTTTTTTTAATAATTTGTTTCTTCTATTATGAACATATTTTTTTACGTACATGTCCTTGTCTTTACCTTAAATACCGTGTAAATTTTGTGTTTTGCAACATTATACAAAATTGTTGTGACGTCATCAATAAAACTGACACATTTTCCATTATTAGCACACAAATACTTGACATGCACACACCCCCACACATCGACAGCCGCCATATTGTAACACGGTGGACCATGTGGAATATTACAATTTCGAAAATAATAATACAACTCTGTTATTCAGGATGCGGAAAATGTCTTAATTCAGACCATCCACATTTCTAGCAGTCGGAAGCAACCACGAGGAGAGAGGAAGACCTTGTAAAGGTTTATAAGCGAACCTCGTTTGCTGCAACGAAAAAAAAACAAAAACAAAAAAAAAACACCCACCCACCAACTTGACCGATTTGTACCAATGTCTAACCCTACTTGTCTCAGAATTATTTTTTCTTATATAATCTCTTAATTATAACATCAGCGAGTCATATTAGAACACGTGTCATTAACTTTTATTTAATTCAAATCACTCTTATCCAAAGTCAACGAAATGATTTGCTTACTTTTGACAACACCCGGCTTTGACAATGATTTGAAAACACGTCATCCCAACGATCTACGATACAATCTGTCAAACCTGATATCTCGCCACACGTGAAAGAATTACACCACATGAACTTTTTTAATGAAGTACACTGACACACAAAGATTTGTATCCAGTCAACAACCACACAAAAGTAAATAATAAATAATATAATCAATTATCAATAAAATAATTAATATAATTAATTACCACCCTAATTATTTTATAAATTTTTAAAATAAAATTCATTCATTATCCTGCAATCAGTAAGAGTTAACTTATTTTATTCTCGCTTGACGAAATCATAATTGTCCATTATAAAACTGGTTTATAAAGACTTGATCATAAAATATATGAATTTTCATTTTTAATCCATTTAAATAGAATAAAAATTTGAACAAGTGTTAAATCTAGTATAAATTTAACTGTTACAATTTCCAAAAAGTCAATGCGTATTATAGACGTGAGATATTTTTCCTAGAATTTCGTAGTCGAAATTTCGGGTAGAGTACTATACACGAATGTGCAAAACACATTCGTGTATAGTACTCCCCCCAAACTTTTTATTATATACATGACTAATTACGATATGAAAACGTTTTGATCAACTAATGGTCGAATAAAAAGATCAATCAAAAGCAATTGTTCCATTAGAACAAATATGAATATTTAACATGTATGAATATTTAACACGTATGAATATTTAACATGTATGAATATTTAACCTAATATTTTTAATAATCTTATAAATAGTATTGTTCCTGTTTGATTCTGATGGAAATTAATGTAATATTCGATTTTATAGTATACATAGACTTCAGCCGATAGGAATATATAATGATTAAATAAAAAGTCCATTGCTTCTTAGAAGTTTATTCCACCAGTCAATAAGCTAATAGATGCCATGCTTGTAAAATCCTATAAGTTTCCTAGCAAACTATGAGACCAACTCGTGTTCAGCCTCTTCACTTGATGTCAACTTAAGACCATCTAAATGATTATGTAATCCCTTAAACAAGACCTTTAGTTTGGTTTTATGGCACATCAACCATTGTAGGTTACTTAATGCCAAATCCATTTTCTTATATATAAACAGTTATATTACAAAAAATTCAGTTTAGCATACAATAACAGTTCTATTTCAAACAATTTAGTTTAGCATAAGCACACAGCTTCAATGTCAAAAACAGTTCTGTTTCAAACAATCCAGTTTAGCATACAAAACAGTCCTATTTCAAACAATTCAGTTTAGCATAAGTACACAGTTTATTTCTATTTGACCCATAGATAGGACCCTATCAGGTGCTACCACTCCGAGACTAGAATGGACCTGAGAGCGATGGTAATGAAGGAGTACTCTGCATTCCCCAAAGCTCCAGCATTACTGGAGTCTCACCATCAGATTGTTCAGTGTCGTATCCAGGACACTTGCTGGGGGAGTCTGCAGAGAGGCAGTCATGTATTTTAAAGCTCTAACCGACTGGGCAATTTAAACAAGAGACAATCAAAGACAAGGCTAAGAGAACATGAAGGATGAAGGGTTTTTTCCCACAGAGCTACTCCAAAAGATCTTTAGTCAATTGAGCTGTATCAGGATTGGTATTATCGTGTAAGCAATGACTCACAATAAGCAACACGTCGTTGTAAATTGAAAAAGAGAAAACAATCTTCTGTAACTTCTTTCATTTACTGTACTATTACCATAGATGGAGGTGCCCGTGGTGTATTGGTTATCGTCGTAGGAAATGGACACGGCGACACGAGTTCAAATCCTGGACGAGACTGATCGCATTTCACATTGCACTAATACCCTTGGGAAAGGTATGAATCCAATTATTCTCCCTCCAGCTATGGGTAAATAGTAGGACAGACTGTATTCTTTAGCCTTGATGAGGCAACTAGTGTAGGAGAAGGAAAACTCTGAATTCAAACCTGTTAAACTCCGCTTAGAAACTGACCTTGTGTCATATCCTGCCCGAGCGGAGAGGTTGGGTAAATATGGTACTATTACCATTGATAGTTTGAATGGATTTTTCTAATTGACCTGCATTCATGAAACTCTTACAATCAAATATATCTAATATTTTTTTAAAGTTGGAACAAACATAGAGGTGAATACCGACGAAGATAACAAACCCTATTCAACTTTTTAAGCAAAGTTTAACAGATTTGAATCCAGAGTTTTCTTTCTTCTTGATCGACTACCCTACTGAAGTTACTGGGCATAGTCTGCCCTACTATTTATCCATAACTAGAAGGAGAATAATTGAATTCATGCTTTTCACCAGGGTATTAGCGCAATGGGAAATGCAAACTGACTTGTCCATGATTTAAACTCGGGTCACCGTGTCCAGTCTCAATTATGATAACCATTACACCAAGAACGCCACATTGAATCATTCATGAACTATAACGAGAGACAATACATTATTAAATGTTATCTAAAATATTCATCAACAAAATCAGACATTACATTCGTTTGCATCCAGGTTTTCCCATAGGCCGTTCTGAAGTTCGTTGACAGTCAATTTCAAGGTTCGAAAGTCATTGATCGTGGTTTTGTCCGGGCAGCAGAGAGAAGAAATATCTAAGCTCTATAGTTTTTCCTTGGTCTGTGGGTATATCCTCAAGCCGTGATAATATTGTAACTAATATTCAAAACGATGATGGCCCTGTCGGCTGCGTCTGTAGAATACACTGACTACACCTCTGTAGGAGGATAAAACTCCCCCAATGAGTGTCCTGGACATGATACTAAGCAATCTAATGGTGAGGCTCCAGTAATGCTGGAGCTTTGGGAAATACAAAGTACCCCTTCATTGCCATCGTTCCCATGTCCACTCTGGCCTGTTGCAGTAGCACCTGATAGGGTCCTATCTATGGGTCAAATAGAAATAAACAGTGTTCTTTAGCCAAACTAAATTGTTTGAAATAGAATTGTTTTGACATTTAAATTGTGTACTTATGCTAAACTGAATTGTTTGAGGTAGAACTGTTTTTTGACATTGAAACTATGTACTTATTCTAAACTGAATTGTTTTAAATAGAACTGTTTTCACATTTAGCTGTGTGAAATTAAAAAAAAAAACTATACTTATGCTAAACTGAATTGTTGGAAATTGAAATATGTATGAAAATGGATTTGGCATTAAATAACCTACAATGGTTGGTATGCCATAAAACCAAACCAGACCAAAACACGACGGAAATTGAGGCTCCTTTCTGTCCAGCATACGAAAACGAACAGACTAAAAACCAAATGTAATTTTCTCATCTTTTCTATCAAGTGTCATCCCTTGATATCTATCAACCGACCAACGTTCAGTCTCTATTTCCTATTGGAAAATATATATTTGGATTCTCATATTGGAAAGATGATCTATGACCCTCGCTCATCAATCGGTTAAACAACGAATATAAACTTCTGTATTTAAAGGCACATTGTATCCCACAAATGTCAAATATATTTAACTTGATTTCATTGTTGTGGGGGATTGGGGGGGTATTTTGGCGCCAAAATAACAAAATCAAAAGAAGTTTTTGTTCAGCCTGAATATGGAGTGCAACACGTTTTCTTTTACGTCAAAATTTCCCTCAGTTGTTATTATTATTATTATTATTATTATTATTATTATTATTTCTCCTGGTTATTATTACTATTATTATTTCTCCTGCTTGTTATTATTATTATTATTATTTCTCCTGGTTATCATTATTATTATTATCATTATTATTTCTCCTGGTTATTATTATTATTATTATTTCTCTTGGTTAATATTATTATTATTATTATTATTATTTCTCCTGGTTATTATTATTATTATTTATATACTACCCGTAAAAATTACACATAAATGTGTTTAATAACAACCGAAAATTAGAGTATTCGTGTGGTCTGTTTATGATCAGTGTTCACTCAGTGGCACTTCTCAGGTTTAATGAAACGTGCCCCTCTTGATATATATATATATATATATATATATATATATATATATATATAAATGTTATATAATAGCCGAGGGATTTCAGTTCATGACTTTGAGTTTAGTTAGGCTGAGAACCTTTCGGCTCAGCACATGGATTAGTTATGTGCAACGTTGAGGCAGGTGTTAACGCAGGCGCGCGCGGGCGGATGAATGTGTCACTCAGATGTCATAATAGTCCGAGACGAAACGCGGTGACAGGGTGCGGGTGACGTCACTTACCGGAAGCGTGCGGAGGTTTGTGTGAGAATCTGAAGAAAGTCAGCGTTGGGTACTAGACGCCAAACGAGAAGGATCGACTTTTGGAGCTTCCAGGTGCGAGGCGAACTTGCGCCCTATGGGGCACCGCTCGAGATGGGGACCAAATGAATAAGACTGCATAGAAGATTGTGTCTCTCCTCCTTACGTCGAAACCTTTAACTCAAAGTTAATAAAAAGATTTCGTACCTGAACAAGAAGTCGTTACGTGTTTTCGAATTCCGAGATTCCTATGTTCTTTACATGTTCTATCGTTATGAACATTATATGTCCATTTCGCACATGGCCATATTCGCGTATGTGGCTACGTAACATCTATATACATGTGTGTGTGCGTGTGTGGTACGTTTCAAAAAGCTTACAGATATTTCAATAAACCTGAGAAATACCACTGAGTGAACACTCTGATCGGAAACGGACCACACTGATACTGTGATCCTAGTTTCATTTATCAAGTATAGATTAAATGACAATCATTTGATGGAACTTTATATATATATATATATATATATATATATATCAGTGGTGACTCTAGCCTATTTTTGCTACTCGTGACCCCCCCCCCCGCCATCTGTCAACTTCAGTTCCCAACCCGTGGTCCGTGGACCCAAAGTAAGTCATCATAGTTGCTATTGCGTGATTCTCCATTGTATAGCACAGATTGACAAACGTACCTTGCATGGTGTTTTTTTTTTTTGTAAACAATCAAGATACTATATAATTTGTAGTCTTGTTAATACAGTAGATAAGATAATTTTTTTTTCCTTTCAAAAGTATAGAAGAAAAGAGATGTTCATTACTATGACGAGAAAAATATGTTTATTAGAATAAAGAAACTGATGACAATATACACAGACACAACTAGTAGTTTCAATTTCGCTTAAAATAAAGATTATTTGTTGAAAATGTATTCAAATAAGCAAATTTTAGTTACAGAATGTAATATATGCAACATTCATTAAAGAAATAGAGATCTGTTAGTGAAAAAACGAATTAAAACACGCCGTTTAACCAACATTTACCATAGCGATGATGATGACGTCGGCGACGGCTATAATCTGCTATCCCCCCCTCTCTTTCTCTTTCTCTTTCTCTCTCTCTCGGTCCCTCTCCCTCTTCCCAAGACAGTTGTCAGTTGTGCTAATTTTTTTGAGCACGGTATTCTGGCTTGCTTTTTCTATTGGCTACAGCCAAAAGCGAGATTTCGCTAACATTACTGTTATTACAAGGGTCTAGTGCCTGGCACGGATTATGCGTGTTCAACATTATAGCCGATTTTATGGGATGTTCAATGAATCTGACGGTGGCCAGACAAAGACCATCCGTTCAAAACAGCATCGTTGTATTATTCCCTGATATATTTATGAACTTTTGGCTACTTAGTTATCGAAACTTGAATAGATACATAATTTGAGATCAGACTAAGTATGTTTGCTTGAAATTAATGGATGATTTTTAATCCATTTTGAATGACATTGACCGAGTTATTGGTCGTGCCGGGCACGAGTAGCGCTGATATATATATATACATTTGATTGAACATCATAGACATTTTTTGTCTACATATTTATTTTGTTAATCCTTTCGAATTGCTGTATTGATCTTATGATATTCGGCGGGAATTGGTTGATAAACCTTCCAAAATTAGTTATTTCCCAAGTACTTTCTGCCCAACATTGGGCCATCATCAGAGGAGGATGTATTACAAAAGTGATGTAACTTTTGTATGTACATTACTACTTTGTAAGAATGAGCGTTTGTACTGTTGTATTGTGTAGCGTTTACTTTTTGAAATTGGTTCTATAAATAGCATCAGTAGCTAAAGACAATTAAGTGCATTTGTTGTATAGCCATATGCAGATTCCTGCATATACATGCAGAATACATATTGACGCAATGATAATGACGACAAAGTAATGAAAACGAGCGACACAGTTCTTAGAAAAATATGTACCTCTCACTTTATTTGAAAGGGTTCGTGTGAGAGGGAGTTGGAGACCGAACAGAACTGCAATATATTGACCCCCACTCTTATGGCCATCAGCGTTGTGTCTTTCCTGCTTTCCAGGGCTGCTCAACCGAATTTTCGGGGGACCAGCTCTCTGCTGGATGCTGGCTTTCTCTACCGCATCTTGTCACCAACGGGTCTGGTCTCCAAAACTCACTGACTTCCTGTCTTCACCGAGTTATATAATAGTTCAATCGCCCACTCAATATCTTTGGAATGGCATGTTTGATCGTCATCAAGCGAAAATAACTGTCATGCAGTTCACAGGTCACTCTCTTCCGGTGCATCAGTCTATGAATGTACCATGGGATTTTACCTTTTATATTGTCAGCCAAGCCCGCCTACGCGATTTTTTCCCATAACTGTCATCGGAATGTGTCACTTCCTTCTGGTGCATCACTTTGGAATGGCATGTTTGGCCGGGTCGACGGTCAGTATACAACACATTAGCACTGGTTTCAAAATTAATTCTATTAAGTTTGGGTTGTATGTTCCTAATATGTAGTACCTCGAGAATCTGTAGTTTTTGCTTGTTATTTTGATGTTCTAATATTGTTGTGTTTTTGGTAAGAATTTTCCGTAATTCTGTTGTTGGGTATGAATGTTTTTTTCAATGCTGTGCTATGGAACTATGGAATGCTGTGCTTTGCAAACAGGTGCATTGTAAGTCTTCTCGATAGGGTAGTTGAGGTTAAACCGACATATATATTATTTTCAGAGATACAATCTCCAAAAGGATATTTGAATTTATATATAACGTTGGTTTTTGCAAAACTCCAATTGAGGGAGAGGAATTATTTATATCTATATATATAAAGATTGTCTTACAATTTATAGTTGATAAATAAAACTTATATTAATGAAACGAGAGTTAGATGGTGAGATTTTAATTACTTTTAGTTTATACATATATACTTGTGTGTATTTTACACTAACCACTAACGACTCCAAGGTAATTCAACATTTTTGCTCTTGGTTTGGTTGGTATTCACAAAACTACTGCTTTTGTGTTGGCGGTAACAAAGTTTTCATATTCGTCATTTGAAATTGCCCCAGCCATCTCACAAACTATCCAAGTAAGATGAACAAGACATGCAGGCCATTGCTGGGAGCGACGTTCTCCAATTGACTGCTACACATGAATACACCAGTGCTGGCCAACCAGCAAGGACACTGAGTTCAGTCTAGAGGACCTGCCAAGTGCAACGAATAATAGGGACGGATGGCGGGAGGACTCCGTGCCATCAAATGAATCTACAAATCGTTCTAAAGATGAAGAGGTTCGAGTATAAACTCAACCTTTTCCTCTTCAACCAAGTCGTATTTCTGATCGACGCACAGTTCAGTTTGAATCCTGTTTGAAATCTCACTCTTAACACAGCTTTCAGAATCATGGGATATTTACAATTCAACGGCTCATTTTCATTCGTCCATCGTCTACCTTGATATTCAAAAAGTGTTTTGATTCTTACATGCCAAAGAAACGATATTTCCCAAACCGATGAGCTGTGGCAATCTCCTCTGATGACGAATGTTCTGAACAGGATAATTCGGTCCCTTCTCTAGAAGAACAATGATATTAATTGATTGAATATAAACAGTTAAATAACTGTATATCGAATGAAATACAATCAACTATCTTATGGCATCTATAGTGATACAAAACAAAGTACAGCGTCTGGACTGGTTATATGTGTGTCGGTCTTAAGTTAACTAGAGCAACTTAATGAAATTCTTGCGTCATTCACTGATGGGTGCGTAGGTATGTGATTGTTATTGAAATTGCATGTGTAAGCATTGCCTCTCAATACGAGTCGATCCGTTCTTTCCGCAGTCCAAACACCGACTATCTCGAGACATAAAATAACAGTATATAATATGCACATCTCCACGTAATCCAAACCTATTGCCGCGCTGAAAATACATCCCAAATAAGCTATTGTTCAAATCAAGTTCAAGGGTCATTTCTTCTACATTTACTCACTCAAAATGATATTCCAATATTGTCAGCCCATCTGGCAGTTACCTCTAGCCAGATTTGAAATCTACAATAGTTTAACCCCTCTCTATACAGGTTCACATATGGTCTTCTCAACAATCAACCTGTTCTCTGACAAAAAAGAAATATCTGATTTCTTGCATTAACCCAATTCTCCCAAAAACAAATTAACCCTATTACATTATGAAAAGTTAGCTTTGTCTCACGAACGCTTTCGACTCGGTCGCCATCTATTTTTTTTTTAAATATGACAATTTGTTTTTATAGAATTTATCAAGGTTAACTTTTATTGCCGCAAAAACATACCACTTAAAACTCCAATATACCAGATTCTTATTGGAAACCCTCGGGTATTATATAAGACAGGCAGACTTTAAATATTCAAGAATTTAATAATAAAACAAAATAAAGTAACTCTCAATAAGATCTTTTATCGATCAGGAGAAGGAGTTGTAAATGTATTAAGCAATTAGAATTCCACTCTTTCTCAAAACTGTCGTGTGACGTCATCTGGCGCCTAATTGGCTAAACACTAAAGGCTTCAATGACCAATGTCGAGTCTTTTTACAAACAAATAAGTAAAAAGCCATTTCACACAAGAAAATCGCGAGAAACCCGGAAACTTTTGAACAATTTACATAGTCAACCTATCCGGATTTATATTCCTTTATTCATAAACAAGGAAACTTTTTAAAATTGATACATTCTTCCTCCTCTTCTCTCTCTCTCTCTCTCTATATATATATATATATATATCATATTTACCAACCCTTCCGCTCGGGCAGGATATGACACAAGGTCAATTTTTAAGCGGAGTTTGACAGGTTTGAATTCAGAGTTTACTTTCTCCTAGACTAAAGGCTGAAGAAGTTTACTTTCTCCTAACCAAGGCTGAAGAACCTAGTCTGTTCTACTATTTACCCATAGCTGGAGGGAGAATAATTGGACTCATACCTTTCCCTAGTAGTGCTATGTGAAATGCAATCAGTCTCGTCCAGGATTTGAACTCATGTCGCCGTGTCCACTTCCTGCGACGATAACCATTACACCACGGGCACCTCCCCTCTCTCTCTCTCTATATATATATATATATATATATATATCAGACCATCCAAGGAAGACATGAGAAGCTCTGCTGGAGGCGCAAGGACGAATTCATAAGTAACGTTCTCATATGGACTACATGAACACACCAATGTTAACTGACTAGCAAGGACGTACATATATCAGTTCTGTGTGAACACAGGCTGCAGCGTAGTGGACCTGCCCAGACCGATGGATGATAGGGATAGATGGCGAGAGTTAGGGAAATCCATGCTATAAGAATGACTAAATGAAATATATATATATATATGTGTGTGTGTGTGTGTGTGTGTGTGTGATAAAAATAAGTGGTTTTGTGGTAATATTTCGTTCTTAAAAAGAATGAAATATTACCACTAAACCTCTTAGGAAGAACTTCCTAGCTTCCACCATCTACCCAGACGGTCACAGTCAAAAACCAAATTAACCCCTACCACCATTACTCAAACCTATATCTATTTCCTTCTTTTTTCTTTTCTCTTATCTATCTCTTGTCTTTAGACCCTTTCCCTCCCTTTATGCCTTTTTACATTTTCCATTAGTTTATTTTTCCTCAATTGCTAAAATGTAGAAAAAAAACAGAAATGTTTAGTCTGACGAAGTCCTTTTTGTCATCATCATCATCATCATCATGTCGTGCAATCAGCACGGATATCCCTAACCCACTCTCGCCACACCTCCCTATCATCTATTGCTTTCGGTAGATCCTCAGGGCTACATCCCGTATCGGCACAGAGCTGCTGTATCTAGGTTTGAACTGGATGTCCTGCCTTTGCTCGTCTATGTGAAGGGGCCCACAGGAGTACATCACTCACGAGCTCGTCCCTACTTCTCCGGCAGAGTCCTGCGTGTCTGGTTCGTCTAATTTTGATAGTTTTCGTGATGGGTGGTTGGTGGCCGTATAGCTGCTGCTTTGTAGGGTGCTGTCTCCAGGACTTTTTTTTCTTAATTGCTAAAACCCCAGAAATATTTAGTCTGATGAAGTTTTTCTGTTAATAAAGAAAGAAATATTACTACTAAACCCATTGTAAGTGTTTGGTTTATTTACTTTTCCACTTATCTTGTCAGATTCACCAAAATCTACCATTTCTCCATATATATGTCAATGTGATACGTTTCTCAGAACGCGCATATACTATATTAAAAAATTATATATTTTTTCCATGTTTGTTTGTTTTTTTAACCAAACATGCATATATATATATATATATATGTGTGTGTGTGTGTGTGTGTGTGTGTGTGTGTGACACCTTTCCCAGGCGGCACATGTACTACATTCATACGTTCTTCCTTGTCTATTTTTTTACCAGTGAAGCTTAAACGATAAACTGATGCCCAGTATACACACACACACACACACA
>OY757945.1:51818472-51828472 GCA_963585895.1 Sepioteuthis lessoniana | reverse complement strand
TTTATGATTACAATGAAAATTTGTACTTCCGGTGAAATTTTCCAATTTTTAACTCTAAAAACCAAAGCGATGAGAAATAAATTGTTCGTACATTCTTTTTAAGTCGAGGAATTATATTATAAATTGATTGAAGATTGGAAACAGCTGTCCAATGTTTCCGTATATCGCGCGCTGGTGTTTACCGGATTTTCTGGTCATGGTAATTCAATTTACAATATAATTCCTCTATTAAAAAAAAAAAAAAGAAAATGTACATCTATTTCCTTTCCCTTAAGGTTAAAATAATTACGCGGATGCGTATTTCCAACCCTCTTGGTAAAACGTGGCCCTGGACATGACCGTGTCCTCTGTAAAGAGTACAGATATAACTTGCAAGACACATGCAGGTTAATTGGCCGCCCAATTGCTATGACTAGTCCATTTAGCATTAAGGGTTTTCGGACTATTGTCTTCATCTTTATTTTTATTTCCACAACGTTTCGGTCGATATGTCCTCCGGCCTTCTTCAAGTGTTTGTCAAACTCGGTAACCTACACGGAACTTCGAACTACGTCCTTTATTGAATCCACGGGGGTTGCCTGTTCTAATTCTGTTAACCATAACCAGGTACAGGTGATAAGTATTCCTGTATTGTTACTCACCTGTAGTCAGGATTGAACCAGCAACCACTAGATGATTGTCTCCTTAGAAGCTTAGGGAACCAACGTCTATAACTGTTACACTATTATGGAGGTGCCCATGGTGTAATGGTTATCGTCGTAGGAATTGGACACGACGATACGAGTTCAATTCCTGGACGAGACTGATTTCATTTCACATAGCACTAATACCCTTGGGAAAGGTATGAATCCAATTATTCTCCCTCCAGCTATGGGTAAATAGTAGGACAGATTAGGTTCTTCAGCCTTGGTGAGGCAACTAGTCTAGGAGAAACTCTGAATTGAAACCTGTTAAACTCCGCTTAAAAATTGACCTTGTGTCATATCCTGCCCGAGCGGAGGGGTTGGTAAATATGATAACTGTTACGCTATGTGTCCTGCTGGCGAAACGTTTAAGAGAAGATACTCCTAATAAAAACCTGTAGTTTGCATCATCACCAGTTATCTTGTGCTTATCACTGGGCTGTCACTATGTAGGCCCACAGAGTAGTATCATTGCCATTCAAGCATATATCATTATAATCCCACGACCTACTGATGTCTTACAACCTTATTGTCTCACGCATTTTGTTTATTTTTCATGAGTTGATTTAGTAATTAACCAGGATGTTTGAGTCGTACATTTGGCGGTAAAGATAGCTATCATCTGTCAAGAGGTGACATTCCTTATATATGTATATATATATATAGAGAGAGAGAGAGAGGGAGAGAAGGAGAGAGAAATTGATAACAAGGTAATCCAAGTGGAAGGAGAGATTTATTATGAAGTCGACACTATAGTGTTTCGGTTCTACTGAACCATCATCAGGCCCATGAGGGGTGATATTAGGTCCTGATGATGGTTCCTTCCACTTGGATTACCTTGTTATCAATTTTTCTATATATTGTCGGATTACAATCCTTTATTCACTTTCATATATATATATATATATAGAGTGGGATATATATTTACATATTAGTACTCACAGGGTATACACAATTCATTTACATTCTTTGTTTAATGGCATATCAACCTTTATGTGTTATTTAATGCCGAAGCCATCCTTCTAGAAGAACAGTAGTGGTGCTATTTAACCCATAGCTGGGAGGATCAGGGGGTTCATGCCTTTCCCAAGGGTATTTGCCCGAAAGTGAACGTAATAGCACGACTGGAGTTCGATCTCGCTTACTACGATTCCACAGTCCAGCTCTTTAACCATTACACCACGAGGATACACAAATCACTCGACAAATCAATATACGCATACATGTAAGAGTATGTAAATAGGTAATACATTATATAAGGGATGTGTAAAAGTTTCCAGCGTTTTTTTAAATGTTTTTAACTATATATTCTGTTTATTTCAATGTTCACCATCTGAGAAATATACTTCACACTATGATATTTCTTGTATATTAGCATTTTATATATCATGTGAGATATATATATATATATATATATATATATATATATATATTATATTTCATGTTGCCCAGTCGGTCAGGGCTGTAGAATATACCGACTGCACCTCTGCAGAGGGATAAGACCCCCCAACGAGTGTCCTGGATATGGCACTAAACAATCTGATGGTGAGGTTCCAGTAATGCTGGAGCTTTGAGGAATGCGGAGTACCCCTTCATTGTCATTGCTCCCAGGTCCACTCTGGCCCGGAATGATAGCACCTGATAAGGCCCTATCTATGGGTTGAATAGAACTAACGGCATACTTTTGCTAAATTAAATTGTTTGAATAAACTGAATAGCTTGAAATAGAAATGTTTTTAACAATTAAACCGTACTTACATTTAAACTGCGTGCTTATGCTAAACTGAATCCTTTGAAATAGAACTGTTTTTTGACATTGGAACTGTATTTACACTAAACTGAATATGCCATAAAACCCAACCAACCAACCATATTTCATGTATATATATATATATATATATATATATATATATAACAAGGTAATCCAAGTAGAAGGAAAGATTTATTGAAAGACAAAGTCGACACTATAGCGTTTCGGTTCTACTGAACCATCATGCTAAACTGAATCCTTTGAAATAGAACTGTTTTTTGACATTGGAACTGTATTTACACTAAAATGAATTGTTTAACATAGAACTGTTTTGACATTTAACTGTGTGTAAACAAAATCTGTACTTATATTTAACTGAATTAGAATTGATTGACTAAACAGAATTGTTTGAAATAGAACTGATTATTCACATAAAAATGGATTTGGCGTTAAATAACCTGCAAAGGTTGATATGCCATAAAACCCAACCAACCAACTATATTTCATGTATATATATATATATATATATATATATATATATATATATATATATATAACAAGGTAATCCTAGTAGAAGTAGTTTGTAGCTTTGAACGACGTCAACTGACCTATTAGAAACATTGTACAGAATCCAAGTTCCGTACGTTCATCGAGAAAGCAACAAACGCTGATTCATTGATCAAACGGCCAACTTTTTCTTGTGATATACATTTTCCAAAATTTTTATATATTCTTTACACTTTTTATACATCCGTCGTTAACTTAACATCACTAATATAACCCCTCATAGACCTGATGATGGTTCAGTAGAACCGATACGCTATAGTGTCGACTTTGCATCTCAATAAATCTCTCCATCTACTTGGATTACCTAATCAATTTTTCTTTACAAACTGTCGGATTACAATCCATTATTTTCTTCCATATATATATATATATAGTATTATTCGGTCCAGTTAAACCGGAGTTGGGAGTAATTCCATCAGGACAAAAAAAAAAAAAAAACATTCAACAGTGAACATTTAAATTTTCCTGGTAAAGAGCTCAGTGTAACAAAAATCGGTCACATTAGGATTATAAATTTATTTCCATCCTGTCATGGGTTTTTGATATTAATCAAAAACGCCAAAAAAATTAACAGGACTTCTTCAGATCTTGTCGCGTCATACCAAAGACTTTAAAAATGGTATTTGATACCTCCTTACTAAAAACGCAACAATATAAGGTAAGTATCGAGGGTAAAGTGGAGCAATCCTGGGAAAGGCGTAGCGCCCTCCCCTACGCCTCGGTGTAGTAGCAATTGAAAAGGGAGCCTTCTGGTCGCTCTCGACTAAAGGGAGACTAATTTTACTTACTTTACATATTAATAGTTTCTTTTCTTCATAGTGGACATTTACTATTTTCTTAATTGTTAAAAGTCAAGTGGCTGCGAATATATTCAGTATCCTATTATATTTCTCAACATCGTCGCTATACTTCGTTCTCTTCAAGTTTACATTTCTTCATTTATTGAGAATATTTACGCGTAAAATCATTGACAAAGCATGTCCATTTTATATAATTCACAGCCTTACTCAAGTAACGATACAGGAATTAATTACTGACTAACGACAATCCCTTTTTTAAAATTTTCTATGTGGCCCAATCAGAAAATTTTGAGCAGTTGACAGAATACACAAAATAACCCTATTGTGTTACTAATAGATATTTTTGCAGGCACCTAACACACACACACACACAGATAGATAGATCATATTTACCAACCCCTCCGATCGGGCAGGGTAAGACATAAGGTCATTTTTAAACGGAGTTTTAATAGGTTTGAATTCAGAGTTTTCCTTCTCCTAGACTAGTCGCCTCACCAAGGCTGAAGAACCCAGTCTGCCCTAAAATTTACCCATAGCTGGAGGGAGAATAATTGAATTCATACCTTTCCCAAGGGTATTAGTGCTATGTGATGTAGATAGATCGATCGATAGATAGATCCTATTTACCTAACCCCTCCGCTCGGGCAGGATATGACACAAGGTCAATTTTTAAGCGGAGTTTAACAGGTTTGAATTCAGAGTTTTCCTTCTCCTAGACTAGTTGCCTCACCAAGGCTGAAGAACCTGCCCTACTATTTACCCATAGCTGGAGGGAGAATAATTGGATTCATACCTTTCCCAAGGGTATTAGTGCTATGTGAAATGCAATCAGTCTTGTCCAGGAATTGAACTCGTATCGCCCTGTTCATATCCTGTGACGATAACCATTACACCACGGGCACCTCCTAATATATAGATAGATAGATAGATTGCAACTCGTGCAATGTTCACTGTCGTAGGAAATAGAAACGGCGTCCACAGTTCAAACCCTAGACAAGACTGTTTGCGTTTCACCAAGCAATAATACCTTAAGGAAAACTATGAATTCATCTATTCTCCCTCTAGCTATGTGTAAATAGTAGGGCAGACTCTTTAACCTTGATGTGGCAACTGGTCTAGGAGAAGGAAAACTTTGAATTCAAACCCGTTAAATCCGCTTAAAAATGACCTTTTGTCGCATTTTGCTCATGTGGAGGGGTATATATATTTATATATAATAAAAACTTATCGCCCAAAACTTTTAAGATTAGTAAAATATAGTACTCTATGTATAAGAATATAAAATATACTGTCGGTTTTATTTTCCTTATTTACTTCCACACGCGCACACCCGCATGTATATATATATATATATATTGTCATCCACAGACAGACTGTTTCGTTCTATCAGAACTCTTCAGTGTGGCTAGAGACGCAGGACGCTCGAAGCCAGGATTGAAACCCGTCCAACTTAGACTGAGTTTCAGACCTCTCGGCCACCAAACGGACCACGTTGGCTAAGGGAATTTTTAAGGTATTTACTTTAGCAACAGCAGCCGTTTGTTTACATTTTTATACCCTATCGGCTACCAGAGTGCTCAATTCTTTCGAAGAGCTTTGCATTACGCTAGCGGCGGCCGGCAATTCCTTCGCCAGAGTGCTCAACCCCCATGGGGGAGCGTATATATTGTCATCCAAAATTTGATGCAATAAGGACACTGAATATATTATGAATTTTTTTACACACTTTCTTTTCTCCTGCTATTTCATCAAACAGCCATAGTTTTTTTTAACAACACTTTTAATGAATTCAAATTCCCGAAGAAGGTTACCATAACCGAAACGTTAAACGTCGACTTTCATAATAATTTCATCAAATTTTCGATAATTTGTTTTTTCTACTTTTCTTCAAATATATATATATATATATATATATCATGTCGTGCCGCCTGCACAGATATCCTTGACCCTCTCTCGCCACTTCTCCCGATTATTCATCGTCTCTGGCAGGTCTTCAGAGCCACATCCCGTATCCTCACAGAGCTTCTGTATGTACGTTCGGGCTGGCCATCCTGCTTTTGCTTGACCAAATGTGGGATATATATATATATATATATATATATATATATATATATATATATATATATATATATATCAAGTATAAAACAGGATAAGAACTCATAACTCTGTTAGATTCAAATGAAAAGATATGTACCCTTTTTGAATCATGGGGCCAACATACTAAGTTATTAGGCGCCAATTGAAAAAGTAAAAATTTACTTTCATGGCGGCATTTAGCTACCAACTCCAATCTTTAATTCATAAAATTATTTGAATTGAAAAAACTTATCATTATTTGATATCTTAATATATTATTATTTTACTTCTTGTGAATTTTCTACACCAGCATTAGCCGAGAGTCTTTTTTTTTTACTGGAGTCAAAGTGACAGTAAGTTTCCTCGGGTTTCCAGGACTCTTCTCGGTATTCTAACCAATCTTAACAATGCGATAATTGGAATGGTCGCTACTCGTCCCTTGATTTCTAACTCTTCTGGCCCTTTTACCAAGTTTTTAGGATCATTCCGAGTGCATCAATTACAACTGGTATCACCGTTGCCTTGATATTACATAGCTTTTTTAGTTCTCTGGCAATGTCTAAATTATTATTACCATTATTATTATTATATAAGAGTTGACTTCAGACGTGTGGATACAAGCTCACCAGAAAGATCGAGCTGTGAATTTACCTTGTTTTATTTTATATAGTTTATATATATATATATATATATATATGTGTGTGTGTGTGTGTGTGTGTGTGTGCGCATGCGCGCGCGCGTGAGTATGTGTGTCGATAAGTAATGTTTGATTTCTACTCTTGCGAAGCAAACAGCTGGAAAAGCTGGTTGGACTGAAGCCGGCAAAAAAATCGAAAGTTATAAACAAATTTTATACCGACGTTTACAGAAATGAAATCATTCGTATATAAACAGAGATATTAATAGACTTAGATAGATAGAAAGACCTCTACTCGCATACGCACAGATAGATAAATATATATATATATATAGAGAGAGAGAGAGAGAGAGAGAGAGAGAAAGACAGAGAGAGAGAGGGTGGTGCCCGTGGTGTAATGGTTATCGTCGTTGGAAATGGACACGACGACACGAGTTCAAATCCTGGACGAGACTGATTGCATTTTACATAGCACTTGAGAAAGGTATGAATCCAATTATTCTCCCTCCAGGTATGGGTAAATAGTAGGGCAGACTGGGTTCTTCAGCCCTAGTTAGGCAACTAGTCTAGGAGAAGGAAAACCCTGAATTCAAACCTGTTAAACTCTGCTTAAAAATTGACCTTGTGTCATATCCTGCCCGAGTGGAGGGGTTGGTAAATATAGATAGATAGATAAACACTGACATAGATAGATAGATAGATAGATAGATAGATAGATAGATAATATCTGTTTCTTTTTAATGGCATATCAACCTTTGTGTCTTATTCAATGCTAAATCCATCCTTGTAGAAGAGTAGTAGTGGTATTATTTAACCCATATTTTGAGGGATAAGGGAATTCATGGATTTTTCGTAATAGCGTGACTGGAGTTCGAACTCACTTCCTTCGAGGCTGCAGTGGTGCACAGACAAATGTGGACGAACTGATATAGGTAGATAAATAGAGAGAGAGAGATTATGAACAGTGAGAACTAGATATGAACAGATAGATAGATAGATAGATAGATTCAGAATGAGATAGATAGGATCAGAATGATAGATAGATAGATAGATCGATCAGACCTGGTGATATTTCTAAATTGATGAATTAGATAGTATTATTATTTTTTTTTTCATCATACAACGTGTGAAAGCACGTGCGATACCCTAGCCTCATCAGCCGCCAACCAGGGTGATAACACAGTTTCGGTAGCTCAAGGCGGTACTGCCACTCCTGGCGCTACCGAGCAGCTTTTGCCACCGGATAGGGTATTTAAAAGAAATACATATCTATGTATACACAAGATCAACTAAAAGCGGACGTTACATTGGACGTAAATGTATTAAATAATATTAGACAATAACAGATACAAATATATGTATAAAACAATGTACTTATATTAAATGACATACAAACATATCCGATGGAAGGAAGTTTTGTGGCGCAGCGGTTAATGTACGAGACTGCGACATGATAGTAAGCAAGTTCGAACTACAGTCACCCTATTTCGTGAAGGCGTAAACCCCTGTATCTTCCAAGGTATGGGTTAAATAGTACCATAACTGTTCTTCTAGAAGGATGGATTTGGCATTAAATAAGCCGGGAAGGTGGATATGCCATTAAACAAAGAAACTAGACGAAACCAAATGATCCAGCCTGTCGGCAAGGCTTAGAATACGCTGATTTTTCACTCCCCCCCCCAGCAGAGGCATATGACACATGTAGACAATTAGTATCCTATTTTGCCCAGTCAGCTGGGGCTGTAGAATACACTGACTGCACCTTTGCAGAGGGGTAAGACCCCCCCCTCCAATGAGTGTCCTGGATATGACACTAAACAATCTGATGGTGAGGTTCCAGCAGTGCTAGAGCTTTGGGGAATGCAGAGTACCCCTTCATTGCCATCGCTCCCAGGTCCACTCTGGCCCGGAGTGGTAGCACCTGATAGGGCCCTATCTATGGGTTAAATAGAACTAACAGCATATGCTAAAATGAATTGAGTAAACTGAATAGCTTGAAATAGAAACGTTTTTGACAATTAAACCGTACTTACACTTAAACTGCGTGCTTATGCTTAACTGAATTATTTCAAATAGAACTGTTTTTCGACATTAAAACTGTATTTACACTTAACTGAATTATTACATATAACTGCTTGAATAGTTTGAAATGGAAATGTTTTTGATAATTAAACTGTGTATTTATGCTAAACTGAACTGTTTTCAATAGAACAGATTATTTACTTAAAAATGGATTTGGCGTTAAATAACCTACAAAGGTTGATATGCCATAAAACCAAACCAAACCAAACCTAGTATCCTATTCTAGACCAGTCGTAAGAAATAGACCAGATGACACGAGTTCAAATACAGGTAAAGGCTATTTCACATCGTGCTAATTTCCTTTGGAAAGTCATGAATGCGTCTCTTCTCCACTCCCCACAACAGCTAGGGATAAGGGCAAGGGAAGACTGGGATCTTTAGTGTTTGTAAGGTAACTTGTCTCGGAGAACAACTAACCTGTCGTGTGCTTTTAGGGCACCATTCCTTTGTTATCAGCTTTTCCAGAAAATAAAGATGGTTCTATACATGCCTTCTCACCACTATAAACAAATTACCTGTGTATTTTTATTTGCAAAGATTCGGCTTAGTTAGCAGTCGATATCGAATGAGCCGACGAACATTATACGAAGATCATTCAATGAATAAGTGGAATTTGACAATAAGGGTCAATTAATAAATAAAGGGAATTTATTTACTAGAATAATTCGATGAATTGGGGAAATTTATCTACGATGGTCATTCAAAGAGGATTTATTAATTGGGGTCAATAAATGAGGGAATTTATTAACAAGGGTCAATAAATAAGGGAATTTATAAGTGGGTATCAATAAAGAAGGGAATTTTTTTTAATGGGGGTTAATAAATAAGGGAATTTATTAATGGGGGTCAATAAATAAGGGAATTTATTAATGGGGGTTAATAAATAAGGGAATTTATTAATAGGAGTCAATAAATAAGGGAATTTATTAATGGGGGTTAATAAATAAGGGAATTTATTAATAGGGGTCAATAAATAAGGGAATTTATCTACGAGAGACATTCAATAAATAAAGGGAATAAAAAATAAAGAAAGAAAAATGTTTTTCCCAGAATTTCTTCCCGTAAGAGTAAGTTCTGCATTGTTTGGAATTCGTTCATTGAATAAATTATGTTTATCTCCCAAAAATATTTCTTTTGAGACAATTCAAAATGGTGGCATATCAAACATTGGAATTCAGGCTTGAAAAGAGGTTTGTCATAAAATCTTTGGTGGTTTACAAGTACAAACCATGTGAAATTTACAGAAGAATTTGTAATGTGCAGGGAGATGGTTTGGTTTGGTTTGTTGGGTTTTATGGCCAATCAACCTTTGTAGGTTAATTAACGCCAAATCCATTTTTATGTAAATAATCAGTTTTATCTAAAACAATTCAGTTTAGCATGAGTACACAGTTTAATTGTCAAA
>OY757945.1:51800972-51813472 GCA_963585895.1 Sepioteuthis lessoniana | reverse complement strand
GATAGATAGATAGATAGTGTACTCTGTTAGTTATCCATAATTGCAAGTAGAAAAACAGTTTAGAATTAATCTATGAGGTCGTCACCTGCTTTGAAGTGAGACACTGAGAACTTAGTCTGTACCACAACTCGAACCCGCACCTCAGGCGAAATGCAAAATATCAGGATACTTTATTCACAAAGTTATCATCTATCTAACTAACTAACTAACTATATATATATATATATATTTGTATCCATATATCTATTTCTGTCTATTTATACCCATCTATCGATCCCTTTTCATATCTATCTATCTATCAATCAGGATGAGCCAAGAATTTTCGCAACTAATGCTGAATTTTTCTTTAGGTCGACTGTACCAATATTAAAGTGCAGATAATTATTGACTCACTTTCGAAGATAGATAGATAGATAGATAGATATGAACTGAGATAGATAGATAGATAGATAGATAGATAGATAGATATAAGCAAGCTTAGATAGATAGATAGATAAATGTGACCAGACTGAGATAGATAGATAGATAGATAGATAGATAGATAGATAGATAGATATGAACATAGATAGATAGATAGTGAGTGATAGGAAGAGTAGATTAAAAGAAAAATATTGAAAGGATGGGAATAAGTGAATGAGAGAGGAGCAGAAAGAGGCTGATAAGTTTGTGATGTTCAAAAAAAAAAGAAAAGTAAGGAGGCAGATAAAAGGGAGAGTAAGAATGAAAACGATAAATGAAGAGCAATGACAGTAAGATTAAGAAAGAAAGAGACAGTGAATAAAGAAAGAAAAAAAGAAAGAAAGAAAGAAAGAAAGAAGAGGAAGAGAGAAATAAGATTTAGAGAGAGAAGTAAAAAATGAGAGAAAGAAAATCAGAGAAGAAGTAAAAAAGATGCATATTTGTAAGAGAGAGAGAGAGAGAGAGAGAGAGAGTATATATATATATATATATATACACGAGTGAGGTAGTTTCGATAATGTTTTTTGCTAATTACAGACAGCTAATCTACGTGGGGTAATCTGACCTTGCACGGCTTGAAGCTTGAACTTCTCACCCCCAACTCACCCACCCACCCACGTACTCTTTGTTTCATTTTTACTCCCATCCCACCTCTTTCCCCGTCCCACTCCTGTCTTGCTTCATTTCCTAATCGATAATCGCTGACCACGTAAGTATTTGTCTTTTTAAAGTTCCAATTTGTTGGTAAAAATATGCACACACACACACACACACGTACTATTATTTGCACACATACACATGAACACAAAGGCATAAACCCATGCAATCGTACACACTTCAAGTTTAGTTGAGCGTATGTCATAAGATCTTATAGTGTGCACTTATTACAGCCTTGTTCGATATCCTGAGACTTTCTTAAGGTTGTGCCATGAAAACGCAAATGGCACACATTTTTACAATGACAGAAATGATAAACGCACACACCACTGTGATTGCCGTATATACTCGTGTATCATAGGATATTCTCTGGGAAATTGTAGGCCTAGCCTTGGCCCACTATTTTCACATACAAAGTTTGTATCCCGCACATTAAGTTAAAAGTTAGCGAACGTAGTCGAGGGTAACCAGAAGGCTCCTTTTTCAATAGCTACTTCACCGAGGTGTAGGGGAGGATGCTACTCCTTTCCCTAGATTGCTCCACTTTACCCTTGATATGTACCTTATATTGCTGAGTGTTAAGCAAGGAAGTATCAAGTACCATTTTTGAAGTCTTTGGTATGACGCGACCTGGGATTGAACCCAGGTCTCCCGGACCCTTGGCGAACACTCTACTCACTAGACCAATGAGCCGAGTGAGACCTAATACTAGGTTTCGATTACGGCTTCTTTGTTTAATGGCATGTCAACCTTTGTGGGCTATTGTGTTGGAATGCAAATTTGGCCATACACCTCCGGTCGCATGATCGTCTGATTCTTCGTTGTGTTGACTTTCTCGACAGATTGAGACAAAATGTATTTGTCCAAGACGATCCACAAAGGAAGAAAAGGCGAAAATAAAAAGTTCAATAAATGTTTACAGAGAGGGAAAAGTTCATTGCCAAATTTTCAGGTCTCTGTATATGTTCTGGTCTTCTCAGCCTATCTGCATGTCTGTATGTCTGTTTTCCATTCTCTGGCCCTCCATCTCTTCTCCAACTATTCTCTAAACCCATCTCGGTCCACCCATCTACCCTTCCAAGTCTCTTCTCCCTTCTGGTAGCAGACTAACTGTACTTTATATCCAGGGGTTAGCATTGCTATTTCCGGACTCCTGGCCACTCACAGGCTGGACATAAAAACACTGGTAGACAACCGGTCTCCAAGTGACCCTAAAAGGTGTGATAACTTTTTCTTAAGTGGTTAATCCACTTTTTATCTGACATCTGCGTTTTATACAAGCATGGCTGAATTAGTTATTCCAACGCAAATGTCTCAGTACCTATATGGACACATACATATATACACATAGGCATACCTAGGGTCAACTCACAACCATACACATGTATAAACACGCACACACCTACATATGTTGTATAGCCACATACATATACAAATAACTGCGGAACATAATCAACAATAATGACGAACTTCAATGAACGAACGAATGTTATATTTTGACCTTCGACCCGGTCCATAAATACTATTCCAAGCTGATGCACCGGAAGGAAGTGACACATTTCAATGGCCAGTAATCGAAAGAGATCACGTGAGCGGATTAAGGCTTATAATATGTGACAAGGTGAAGGTCCCACGGTGCCACTACAGTGATGCACCGGAAGAAGGTGACCTGTGAACTGCATGACAGTTATTTCCGCTTGATGACGATTAAACATTCGGTTTCAAAGATCCAGTGGGCGATCGTGTGGGCGTTGAATTATTATATAATTGAGTTGAGTTGGGTGCCAAAGCAGTTGCCAGTAGAATTCCAGACAGCTAGAGACCAGATGTGGTAGGGAAAGCCACACTGACCGAGGGGGCCCTCGGAAACCCCCGATGGAGTTAGGGATCCAGAGAAGATGCTGATAAGATGCCATAAAGAAAGCCAGCATCCAGCAGAGTGAGCCCTAGGCCTCCAGTTGAACATCAAGAGAACAAGAAAGACACAACGTGACGGTCATAAGTAGTGGAGGTCAAAATATGAAGTTTATGTTCGGTCTCCAGCTCCCTCTCACATGCAAACCTTGAAAAACCCTTTCGAACCCTTGCAATAAAGTAAGAGGTAAAATATTGTTAAAGAAGTCTTCCTTCCTGCATCTTTGTCACTGCGTCTTCCTTCGTGCGTCTTTATCGTTGTGTCGCTGTGAATTATTCTACATATATATGTGCATGTATGTAGATGTGAATCTACATATGTGACTATATAACACGAACACACTTCTTTATAAAAATATATCTCTCACACTTTATTCTCCAAAGGGTTGATGTGGGTTGTGTGTGAGAGGTGAGTTGGAGATGGGGACAGACTGCTACATATTGACCCAAAGTTCTTCTTTCGCGTCCTGGCTGGGCTGCTCAACCGTGGGTCACAGAGGGCCCAAGCCCTCTGTCTGGGGCTGGTTCTCACTCCGCTGGCATCCTATTTCCAACTGCAACTGGAACTCACTGACCCAAGCCGTCTGTGGCACCTGGTTATATAATTTTCTCACGTTCACCTGCTTCCGCTATTTACACAGGTATTGATTGACGGCTCGGTCGAGGGTCAATATATAACACATACATACGTGTACTCTCGTAGAGTTAAGCCCGTCTATAGTGTCCCAATTTAAAGCCAAAACCATCCCAGTAAAACAACAGCAGTTTGATATTTTAACCAATTGCAAGGTGATCTGGGGGCCCATACCGTTATTCAAGATTATTAGTCCGAAAGAGAACCAGATGCCACCACTGGAGTTCGAACTCGCTTACTAAGATGTTTAAGTTCAGCACGTTAGCCACTACATCATGAGGAATTCTCTGCGTTATTATTAGTTTCTTAAAAACATATAATTATATGTGTAGGGGACATGTTATTTGGTAGATATATTTAGCCCCCCAAAATTTAATGTTGTGGTTTAGTATATGTTTAGTTTAGTGGTCTGTTATGTTTGGTAAAAGGCCAATGGATAAAGGGTAAAATAGGCAGATGGAGACAAATGTAGTAACTGAAGTAAATGAGTAAAGATATGAAACGGCGCGGACAAAAGGAACA
The DNA here is from genome assembly GCA_963585895.1 of Sepioteuthis lessoniana. Lineage (NCBI taxonomy): Eukaryota > Metazoa > Mollusca > Cephalopoda > Myopsida > Loliginidae > Sepioteuthis > Sepioteuthis lessoniana. The sequence goes on along the minus strand of OY757945.1, from coordinate 51,809,286 downwards.
TTCAAAACAAGGCGACAAACAAAACAAATTTATACTCATAACAAAACATACAATGATACATTTAAAATATTGCTATGGTTCTATATTGTTCGTAAAATAGTCCTCTGTGTGTGTGTGTGTGTGTGACTAACACAACTAAAACTACAGAAAGGGTTGAATAATAAAAGTGTCCTATTCATGTCGACTACATATTTTTAAATGTTCATTTCTTCCTGTGGTTTGAAACAGTTGGTGTTTCCGAGGTTGGAAAAAGTCTCATAGGCAAAGTATTTTGAGGAAAAGAAGGTTTGCGAGGCTTATCCATTTTGTGGCTTTTGACGTCTGTTGGTGAATAAGAGAGTCACACAGGAGAGAGAGAGTGTGTTAGCGCAGCAATAGAAATTGGGAAAAAGAGAGTGTTTGAAGACGACGTATTTATAGAAAATACATGGGACGAAATTCAAACGATGACGTAGTTTTAAGCAGGTCACGTGGTTCTTCTGGCCTATGGTTTCCCGAGACTGAATATTTGCGTGCGTCCGCCATCTTTGTTGTGGGAACAAGTGGCATACCGCCCAATTTAAATTATAGGAGTGTAAGTCCTATATATGTAAAAAAAGTAGTTACTTGAAACCATATAATTAATAGTATTAGATAGGAATACTTGAAACCATATAATTATCAGTACAAGGAATACTTGAAAACACCCAATTATTACGCGATATTATTATCTCTCTGTATGCTCAAAAGTTTTGTCCTTGTGCCAGTTTATGTTTCATTTTAATTTACAAAAAGTCATATGGTTTCAAGTATTCATGTCTAATACTAATAATTTGTACCCGTTGATATGGTTTCGAGAAATTGTTTCAAGTAACTGATGATAATCAACTTTTGATATTGGTTTCTTTGTTCGATGGCATATCAAACTTCGTAGGTTATTTAGTGCCAAAGCTATCCTTGAAGAACAGCAGAAGTGATTTACGTAGCTTTTTTGCTTCGATGTGGCACAAGGCCGAATGAACGGGGCACCCAATGACACTCTAATTCATTCGTGAAAGTTTTCACCCGATGAGCCCAAAGGGAACACAGTAACGTGACTGGAATTCGAAAGTCACTTACTTCGAGGCTGCAGTCCAGTACTTTAGATATTACGCCCCGGAGACTTCTCCATTTATTTTGCCGAAAAATTCTCTTTGGGAAAATATTTACATTTCTTATTTTCTTTTGATCATTCAGCAACGAGAATAAACTATATTTCCATATGACTTTTATTTACTTATATATATATATATATATATATGGAAGTAAATAATGGAAAGGAATCCGACAATATGGAGGAAAAACTGAAAAACAAAGTAATCAAAAGTGTAGAATTTGATATGAAGAAAAGTCCAATTGAAGGTTCATTAAAACCGAAATACTTAAAGTCGACTTAGTGGGTAGAGTGTTCACCAATGGTCCGGGAGACCTGATTTCAGTCCCAGGTCGTGTCATACCAAAGACTTTTAAAATGGTACTTGATACCGCCTTGTTTAACACAGCAATATAAGGTACGTATCAAGGGTAAAGTGAAGCAATCCCGGGAAAGGAGTAGTGCCCTCCTCTACACCTTAGTGTAGTAGCTATTGAAAAGGGAGCCTTCTGGTCACCATCGACTAAGGGAGACAACTTTACTTTACTTACTAACCTTCACAATAAATTCTTCACGTATGATTACTTGGTTTTTTAATATTTCTCCATGTATATATATATATATATATATATATACGAGAATCATTAAATAAGTTTCCACACTTTTTTCATGTGGGCACTTTTATTGATAGTACACTCATGAAACTCTAGTCCCCTTCCAAGTAATCTCCTCCGGCTGCAATGCACTTGTTGTACCGTTCCAAAAACGTCTGGAAGGTCCCATTAAAGTCCTGTTGTGTGAGCGTGTCAATGACCTTCTTCACAGCCTCTTTAATCTCCTCAATTGTCTCATGACAGCCTCTGAGCTTAGGGAATAACCAAAAGTCAAAGGGAGCAAGGTCTAGACTATAGGGAGGCTGAGGAACTGTCTTGATGCCCATCTTGGTCAAATAGTCTGTGACAAGGATGGAGTTGTGGACTGGTGTATTGTCCTGGTGGAAATGTCACTGACCCGATTTGAAGAGTGCTGGCCTCTTCCGATGGAATCTCTTCCTGAACTCCCTTCAAACCTCAACATAGTATTCCTTGTTGACTGTCTGTCCAGTAGGAACCCAGTGGATGTAGATCATGTCATGCTGTCAAAAAAGGGAACATCAAATGTTTGTGGGTGGATTTGCTCTGTCTGGCCTTCTTGAGTCTGGGAGAGCCACCATGCTTCCACTGGGAATTCTGTCTCTTGGTCTCTGGGTCATAGCAGTAGATCCAGCTTTCATCGCATGGCATTTTTTCCAAGTTTAAAACAGTATTTTATTGCATATCGTTCCTCTAAAGTCTAGATTGCATTTTTGAAATTCACTAGCTGTGACAATCAGGTTTTAGTAGGGTGTATTCCAATTCCTGCTGTGGCTGTTCATTTGAATCTGAAATCCTAAAAATTGGTCAGTCATCTCATAAGATGTATCGCAATAACACACTGAATTTTAAAGAGTCTACGACAATTTTAAATGCCTGTACAAAAAAAAGTCTGGAAACTTATTGAAGGCACCACGTATGTATATAGCGTGTGTGAGTAAATGATCGAATACAACACCGACCCACATATTCAATAATTTTTTTTCTTTAACTTGAGAGAAAAGTTTGTCGAAAAATGGAATTTACAAAGTCTTTTCTTGTAAGAAAAGATAATCTTAGAGCATAAATATTTTCCAATAATTACAATACAAGAAAGAAAGACTTAATGCATTCAATGTGTCAGTTTGCATTATTTGGTTGGTTGATTGGGTTTTATGGCATATCAACCTTTGTGGGCTATTTAATGCTAAATCCATTTTTATACAAATAAACAGTTTTATTTCAAACAATTCAGTTAAACATTAGTACAGAGTTCAATTATCGAAAGCATTTCTATTTCAAGCTATTCAGTTTAGTCAAACAGTTCTATTTCAAACAACTCAGTTTAGTATATGTATAACTTGTGTTTACACACAGTCAAATACACTTTAGTTTAGTATAAGTATAGTTTTTGTTTATACATAGTTAAATGTCAAAACAGTTCTATTTTGAACAATTCAGTTTAGCGTGAGTACAGTTTCAGTATCAAAAACAATTCTAAATAATTCAGTTTAGCATAAGTACGCAGTTTAAATGTCAAAACAATTCTATTTCAAGTGATTCAGTTTTGCAATAACATGCAGTTTAGGTCTATTTAACCTATAGATAGGGCCCCACCTAGTGCTACCAATCCAGGCTAGAGTGAATCTGGGAGCAATGGCAATGAAGAGGAACTCCGCATTCCCCAAAGCTCCAGCATCACTAGAACCTTACCATCAGATTGTTTAGTGTCATATCTTGAACACTCATTGGAGGGCGGGTTTTACCCTCTGCAGAGGTGCAGTTAGTATATTCTACAGCCCCAGCCAACTAAGCAACATTTGGCATTATCTAAATCCTGTTGATATATTGTATATGTGTAAAAGATCTTTGTGTAAGTATGTTACTATGTAGGAGAGAAAGTATATCTATGAGCTAATATGTTAGTAAATGCAGCAAAAAAAAAAAAATCAGCAAGGAAAAAACATTTTTGGTCTTGATTTGATCTTTAAAAAGCCAAAGACAAAGGAAATAATTATAATGATCTGTGTAAGATTAGCAAATTTTCCAAATTGAGATACCCAAAAAGTACTCATAACACAACCGACGGTAGCAGAATTGACCCGAAACCAATTTCAAGGGGTACTTTATCATAGAAAACTTTATGCTCAAATGTCCCGTTTTCCCAATAATTCGGTTACAAATTAGAAGACGCCGAAGGTTAATATTATGATACATGAAGTAATTTTAATGTAAAGTAGTGATTTACTAAGCTTTGCTTAGTTTAGTACAAGATAAGAACTAAAAAGCACACAGTGAGAATCGAACTCACTACGAATGGCATCTAGGTTGATAACACGAAACAACCTATTTTAATCTAAAGTTTAGTCGCATTCTCCGTGAAAACATCGTAACATGCTACAAGTTGTAACATACTTCTAGTTGTAACATGCTGCAACTGGGGGAACACTTAACGTAACGATTATTATCCTCAGAAATTGAATCAGTGACCAGAGTTTAAATCCTGGACGGTCCAGTTACGATTTCTTTGCTTTTAATGGCATATCAATCTTTATGGGGTTTTAGCGCGGGTATATTATTAGGTTATGTTGATGTTACGTGCGTGTGTGAGTTTGGTTACTTCCTCGCTAAGTTTTCAAGGTAAATGAATGAGAGAGATGACGCCGTAATGCTTTATATGAAGGTTTTTAATGGCAGCATGGAATAAAGGGTTTACGCTTATGCTGCAAGTCTCGTAGGAAGGAAAGAAGTAAGGAAACGAAATGAAGTTATGAGAGAGTGGAGAAAGTATTTTAGCAGCTAAATGCCTGAGCGAAAAGTGCATCGTTAGGTTAAGGCATTGTTGATTGTGCTGAGGGAGATATGTTCGCCATAGTGTAGCAAAAGTTGTGTTTGCTGGTTGAGGAGAGAAACGTTGAAGTCACCGTGAGTTTGTGGTTCAGGCTGTTTCGAGGAGAAGCGTGAATGTCTCCAGAAAATGTTGCCCAGTGAAGAAGTAGTTAGGTGTCGGAGTGAAATATTGCATCGCAGTCGACATAGCCAATTTTGGGGGCGACGTAAAGTTGTTCCTGTGTGTGGCGTACTGAATTCATCTAATTCATATTCAACTGGGAACCCTTGGTCTAAGAAAAATAGACGCAAGAAGTCCATAAATTAGACTGTTTCCCCTCATTGTGTCGATGCTGCTGCTGCTGCTGCTGCTGCTGCTGCTGCTGCTGCTGCTGCTGAAGAGCAGACAGTGAGACGTCTGTCCTGAACGAAGTTGTTCTGCCAAAGAGAGTGTTTGCTGGCTTCCCCAATTTGCGCTGCCCAGAAAGATGGTCCGGGATGAATAGGATAAGTCATCCTGATTGGGTGAAATTATGCATCGATCCTGACGGTCGAATTAAATTACGCGCCAAACAAAAATACGAAACTCTTTCTGCTACAGGGTATTCAATGTCAAAATCATTCTTGTAAAAGAAGTAGTAGTAGTAGTAGTACTATAGGGAAGTCCTCTTGACATAATAACTAAAGAGCTGGACTGCAGTCGCGTAGTATGTGAGTTCGAACTCTAGTCATGCTATCGCGTTCTCTTTCGGACTAAGGCCCCTTGGGATAGGCATGAACCCTCTTTTTTTCCCCTACTATAGGAGTCCTAGTATCACTTCTGTTCTTCTACAAGGATAGCTTTGGTATTAAATAACCCACGAAGGTTGATATGCCATTAGACAAAGAAACCAAACCAAATCTAGTTGTACTATTTAACCGATATAAAAAGATAAGGTGATTCATACCTTTTCAAAGGGCATTAGTCCAAAAGTGAACAATATAACGCAAGTGGAGTTCGAACTCACTAACTAAACTGTTACAGTCTAGCACATTAACTACAAGACTCCCTTTAAATCCTGAACAAGGTCCTCTCCATTTCACTTGCCTTAGAAAAGGCATAAAACGATATTTTCTCCTCCCCAATTATGGGTGAGTCAGACTGGGTTCTTTAACCTTAGTTAGGCAACCAATCTATAAAAAAGGAAAACCAACAACGCTACATTTAAAAATTGACCCTGTGTCACATCCTGATAGATGCAGAAAGGTTGGGTAAATATAAGCACGCTACAATTGTATGCGTTTGATTATAAAGCTTACCTCAAATTTGTCACATGACCGGAAGTGTAAGCGGAAGTGGAAGTGGAATCTGAAACACGCTGTTCAGAACCTCGGATCTATGAGACCAGCCTGTTAACAATTATGCCGTGACATCTTGAAAAGCAATGGATGTGTTGTTGTCTAACGGAAAACCAGATGACTCATTTGTTTCGTCAGAATCTATCGATAAGGATAATTGGCCAAGGTTTTTTTCTTTCTTTTTTTCTTTTTTTTAATGTCGGCTCGGTGGACAGGTGACGGTGAAGAGAAGCCATTTGACCTCCTCATGCAATTTATATGAAAATATTGTTCGGGTACAGAAACGGGTACATTGATCATATCCTGGGTAAATCTTGTGGGTGGAGACAAAATTTATTATAAAAATTCCAACTCTTTGTTTAGCCTCTCTCTCCTCTCTCTCTATATATATATATATACATATATATATACGAGGATCATTAAATAAGTTTCCAGACTTTTTTCGTACGGGCATTTTTATAGATAGTACACATATGAAACTCTAGTCCCCTTCGAAGTAATCTCCTCTAGCTGCAATGCATTTGTTGTACCGTCCCAAACACTTCTGGAAGGCCCCATGGAAGTCCTTTTGTGTGAGCGTGTCAATGACCTCCGTTACAGCCTCTTTCATCTCCTCAGTTGTCTCATAACGACAGCCTCTTAGCCTAGGGAATAATCAAAAGTCACGGGGAGCAAGGTCTGGGATATAGGGACGGTGAGGAACTGTTTGATTCCCATCTTGCTCAAATAGTCTGTGACAAGGATGGAGTTGTGGACTGGTGCATTGTCCTGGTGGAAATGCCACTGACCCTATTTGAAGACTGCTGGCCTCTTCCGACGGAATCTCTCCTTGAGCTCCCTTAAAACCTCAAAATGGAAAGGAATGTGACCCGGTGCACTAGTACATATATATCTAGTTGTAAAGAGAGTTGAAGTTAACGCTGGCTGGAAGACAAAAGAGAGATACCAAGAGAGTAAAATTAGAGAAAGACCTCCGAGGGTCACACTCATCCCTCCTGATGAGCATGCACTCTTTCGAGGAATGTGATCTAGTGTCGAAAAGGAAAGGAATGTGACCCGGGATCAAAAAGGAAAGGAATGTGACCGGGATCAAAAAGGAAAGGAATGTGACCCGGGATCAAAAAGGAAAGGGCTGTTACCCGGGATCAAAAAGGAAAGGAATGTGACCCGGGATCAAAAAGGAAAGGAATGTGACCCGGGATCAAAAAGGAAAGGAATGTGATCTAGGATCAAAAAGGAAAGGGATGTGACCCGGGATCAAAAAGGAAAGGAATGTGACCCGGGATCAAAAAGGAAAGGGATGTGACCCGGGATCAAAAAGGAAAGGGCTGTGACCCGGGATCAAAAAGGAAAGGAATGTGACCCGGGATCAAAAAGGAAAGGGCTGTGACCCGGGATCAAAAAGGAAAGGAATGTGACCCGGGATCAAAAAGGAAAGGAATGTGACCCGGTATCAAAAAGGAAAGGAATGTGATCTAGGATCAAAAAGGAAAGGAATGTGACCCGGGATCAAAAAGGAAAGGGATGTGACCCGGGATCAAAAAGGAAAGGGCTGTGACCCGGGATCAAAAAGGAAAGGAATGTGACCCGGGATCAAAAAGGAAAGGGCTGTGACCCGGGATCAAAAAGGAAAGGAATGTGACCCGGGATCAAAAAGGAAAGGAATGTGACCCGGTATCAAAAAGGAAAGGAATGTGATCTAGGATCAAAAAGGAAAGGAATGTGACCCGGGATCAAAAAGGAAAGGAATGTGACCCGGGATCAAAAAGGAAAGGAATGTGATCTAGCATCAAAAAGGAAAGGAATGTGACCCGGGATCAAAAAGGAAAGGAATGTGACCCGGGATCAAAAAGGTAAGGAATGTGATCTAGCATCAAAAAGGAAAGGAATGTGATCTAGGATCAAAAAGGAAAGGGATATGACCCGGTATCAAAAAGGAAAGGAATGTGACTAGGGATTAAAAAGGAAAGGAATGTGACCCGGGATCAAAAAGGAAAGGATTATGACCCGGGATCAAAAAGGAAAGGAATGTGACTAGACATCAAAAAGGAAAGGAATGTGACCCGGGATCAAAAAGTAAAGGAATGTGACTAGGGATCAAAAAGGAAAGGAATGCGACCTGGGATCAAAAAGGAAAGGAATGTGACCCGAGATCAAAAAGGAAAGGAATGCGACCCGGGATCAAAAAGGAAAGGAATGCGACCTGGGATCAAAAAGGAAAGGGATGTGACCCGGGCTCAAAAAGGAAAGGAATGGGATCTGGGATCAAAAAGGAGAGAATTTGAACTGGGATCAAAAAGCGAAGGAATGCGATCAGAGATTTTTAAAAAAAAAAGGATGTAACTTGAAATCAAAAAGTAGATGCATGTGACTTGGATTATAAAGGGAGGAATATCATTTGATTAAAAAGGGGGAAATTTGACCA
>OY757945.1:51768472-51798472 GCA_963585895.1 Sepioteuthis lessoniana | reverse complement strand
TTAACAACACACGAGGCATTGTTTTAGACCGGTTGTCCCAAAGGTAAATATGAAAGGTATAGGTATGGGCGGGGTGACTGGAAATGTGACTGAAGTATGTAGCAGTCAGGGTTTCTTCTATATCCGTAAATATTTTTGTGGGGGGCAGGCGCGTCTATTATTTGTTCATGTCTTTCTCACGTTTTCTGTTTATTCCCATCATGGCCTGTTTGATATCTGTCAATGTTCATATCTATCTCACACAAAAGATGAACTTGTCTCCCAAAAGACTTGTGTCAATCACAATATAGATTGAATGACAGATATGGATAGACTAAGAGAGAGAGAGAGAGAGAGAGATGAATAAACTAAGATAGATAGATAGATATGAATTGACTGAGATAGATAGAATGATAGATATGAACATATATATATATATATATACTTATTCCAAATAATATTGACAAATATATCAATCTCTCGGACTGTCATTTAACTCAACAACAAAAAGATTTTCTCAACCTGGGACCCAACTGCCATTTATTCCAAGGATATACCAACATCAATAAAAATACAGAAATTGAGATTTTATACCAAAATATTTTAAAGCTCCAGGATAAAAAGGTAATTTTAATCAAACCTGAATTCCGTGATCTCCTTAAGGGTGAAGCCATCAAAAATAAATACAATAAAAAGCAACCTACATTACAAACACATCCACTAAAAACTACTGCTAAAGAATTACGCAATCACCCCTACATCACCATGAAAAAGCAGATAAAACAAACATTTTTGTAGTACTCAATAAAACAGACGACCATTCAAAACTACAAAATATTCTCGATGACAATACAAAATTCCAAAAATTAAATAAGAATCCCACCAACCAACTAAAATCAAAAATTAATAAACTAATCACTGCTAATAATACCGAACTTATTGGCACAAAACTACCCAAAATAATTGGGAATTATAAACCCGGTTATCTTTACGGGACCGTAAAAATACATAAACCTAATCATCCTCTATGCCCTATTATATCATAAATACCTACACCAATTTATCAACTCACAAAAACAATAAAACAGCTCATTTCACCATACTTGCCTAGCAAATATAACATAAAATCTACACATGAATTAATTCAAGTTCTTCATACAATTAAACCCAATAATGGTATATTAGCCTCACTGGATGTAGAAAATCTATTCCCTAATATACCTGTTAATGAAACAGTTGATATTATCATAAAAGGCTCATTAAATAAGTTTCCAGACTTTTTTCGTATGGGCACTTTTATTGATAGTACACATATGAAACTCTAGTCCCCTACGAAGTAATCTCCTCTAACTGCAATGCACTTGTTGTACCATTCCAACAACTTCTGGAAGGCCCCATGGAAGTCCTCTTCTGTGAGCGTGTCAATGACCTTCGTCTTTCATCTCCTCAATTGTCTCATAACGACAGCCTCTAAATTAGGGAATAACCAAAAGTTACAGGGAGCAAGGTCTGGACTATAGGGAGGCTGAGGAACTGTCTTGATTCCCATCTTGCTCAAATAGTCTGTGACAAGGATGGAGTTGTGGACTGGTGCATTGTCCTGCTGGAAATGCCACTGACCCGATTTGAAGAGTGCTGGCCTCTTCCGACGGAATCTCTTCCTGAACTCCCTTAAAACCTCAACATAGTATTCCTTGTGGACTGTCTGTTCAGTGGGAACCCAGATCATGCCATGCTGTCAAAAAAAGGGGATCATCAAATGTTTGTGGGTGGATTTGCTCTGTCTGGCCTTCTTGGGTCTAGTAGAGCCAGTATGCTCCCACTGGGAACTCTGTCTCTTGGTCTCTGGGTCATAGCAGTAGATCCAGCTTTCATCGCAGGTCAGCAGAGCATCAAGAATTGCTGGATCTGAATTGATCAGCTCGACCATCTCCCTGCGGTCATGATAACGTATTTCTTTCTGATATTCTCTGAGCACCCTTAGGACAAACTTTGCGCAAATCTACGGCATCTTCAGTTCCTCGCGAATAATTGTGTGTACAGTTCCCACACTGACATCAAATTGTGCACTTATTGTCTCTATAGACACACGACGGTCCTTATCCATGAAATTCTTTATTTGGTCAATCAACTCTGGTGTTCAGAACTCTCTTAAAACCTCAACATAGTAACCCTAACCCTTTGGCCAATCAACTCTGGTGTATTGACTTCCTTACTCCTCCCACACCTCTCATCATCCCTCACAGATTCCCTGCTTTCCTTGAATCTCTTATGCCACTCAAAAACTCACGCTCGATTCATGCAACATGGTTGAAAAGTAGTCTGAAGCATTCCATACGTTTCTGTGGCATTTTTTCCAAGTTTAAAACGGAGTTTTATTGCATATCCCTTCTTCTAAAGCGTCGTCGCGTCTAGATTGTATTTTCAAAATTCACCAGCAGTGACAATCAGGCTTTAGTAGGGTGTATTCCAATTGCTGCTGTAGCTGTTCATTTCAATCTGAAATCATAAAAATTGGTTAGTCATCTCATAAGATGTATAACAATAACATAGTGAATTTTAAAGAGTCTACGACAATTTTAAATGCCTGTACAAAAAAAAAGTCTGGAAACTTATTGAATGCACCAAGTAACTCGTATCGGTTAATTGGCTGGGTTAGTTATTTCGCCCTTGTCATTTTTTTTTCTTTCTTCAGAATCTGAACCCAGAAATTAAGCATACGACTTCAAACTCGAAATTCTTAATCAACGTCTTTTATTCTCAAGTTCATTGTGTTGTGGGAAAATTCAGTGACCATTTCTAAGAGGCTAAAACCAACTGACTCTTTAACCAGAACGTGTTTACAGTTTTTATCAACTGTTATTAATGATTATTCAATTCAATGAATTATCCTTATTAATTAAAAGCTTTCATATTGTGTTAATCTCTACGCTTGACCGCTATTTAGGGGGTTTATGGCCACTTTCTGGGTAATACAACCAAAAGAAACTAAAGGGTTTAAAAAATTAAAAGAAAACAAGACAATTTCGCAAATACCAAAGATAGGGGAATTGGATTATCTTCTTTGATAAAACCATAAACAATTTCTAAAATATATTTGACGTTGCATTCTGGGAAAAATAATTCTTCAAATTTAGAAGAACTTTAAAAGGAATGAAATTTGCAGTATAAAGAAATTCAAAAAAATAAACTTGGCGACTTTAGTCGAGGGTGACCCGAAGGCTCCCTTTTCTATAGCTACTACACCTAGGTGTAGGGGAGGGTGCAACTCCATTCCCAGGATTGCTCTGCTTTACCCTTGATCCTTGCCTTATAGTACTGATTGTTAAGCAAGGCGGGATCAAGTACCATTTCTTTAGTCGTTTGAATGACTCAACCTGGGATTGAACCCCGGTTTCCCGGACCATTGGCGAACACTCTAAAAGAGATAAAATTTACAATATAAAAGAATTGGGAGAGAATGAAATATGCAATGTCAACAATTTAAAGTAAAATTTGATATGAAAAGAGTGATACCAAAGCCAAATTTAGTATTTAACTGGGTAATGTTTTTAGGGGGCTTTAGTGTGCAATATTAAACGGTAAGTTCAAACGGTAAGTTTAAGCAGTAAGTTCCGCGGCTTTCTAGTTCGGATACTGATTCGAAAAGATAACACAGACAATAAAGTTTCTAAAAGGGAATTTTATACAAAGGAAATAATAAAGAAAGATATAGAAAAGAGAAAGTGTTGCAAATTATAGTGCAATTTGCTGGAACTTATCTGAGAGAGTGTCCAGGGAAACTAAGTTCTTTGAATTTGAGTATTTTTTCTTCTTTTAGTTTTGTCGAAATGTTTCAGTTTTCATTTAATTTCGAGTCTTCTGTAAAGTTATCTTTTAAGCAGAATTCTCGGTTGAATTTTCTTTCAGTTGTTTAATTTGGTAGAATTTCAATAGTCGACTTTCGTTTAATTTTCATTTTATTTCTTGGGAAGCTTCTTGCCTGTTTAAAATACTTATCGGCTATTCAAGAAGCGAGTGACGAAACCCTTCAGCTGGCAATTTTTTCGTGCCTTTACAGTTGGTTTCCGAATTCGTACTGAGGGGCCCAATTGTAGTGGAGGTAGCTTTTTGGTGCCGTATTGTCTGGGATTACTTCTCCCTTTTCCACTCTGGCCAAATCAAGTGCCGCGTGTGGTCGGTTTGATTTTTTCTTAGAAATAATACCGGACAAATGTCAGCCATTTTATTCCAATTCTGCTCGTCGGAAAAAAATTATCTCAAGGGACCCCAGTCGACTGGGGTTATAAAATACACTGATCGCATCTCTGTAGAGGTGTAAGGCCCTCTCTCCCCCAAAGGGTGTCCTAGATATGATGGCAAGGCTTCAGCCTTGGAGATTTGAGGAATGCGAAGTACCTTTCATTGCTATTGATCTCAGGTCAACTCTGACCCGGAGTGGTAGCACCGGATGGGGCCTATCTATGGGTCAAATAGAACAAAATTTTAGCAAACAAAATTGTGACTGTTATATATATATTAAGTATTATTTCCGGTGACTAAGCCTGACAAGTACCGGACGAAAGGGCTCTCGCTGTTTTATTATTTAAACATAGTCTTCCCCTTACCAATGAAACAAATAAATAGCGAAATCATTGGTAAGGGGAAGACTATTTTTAAATAATAAAACAGCGAGGGCCCTTTCGTCCGGTACTTGTCAGGCTTAGTCACCGGAAATAATAGTTAAAAACGGAGTGTAAAGTAATTAATTGGATTGAAGGGATAAGGTGGATAAAAAAAATATTCAAGTCACACCAGTCTCCAACACTTCCCCAAATATATTTAAGATGTGACTGCTTAACTGTCTACATAGAGGTGGGCGATTTATGGCGATAAAAATCGCCTCTAAGACATTAAGATGAATTTTGTCTCCAGCTCTATGCAGAACAGAAAAGCAGTCATCTTCATAACTAGTCTTGCAACTACTTATGGTAAGCAAATGCTCACCAATAGCCGAATCCATTGCCCGAGAATGCCCGGATGTTTGTCGGCCTTTTGTTATAATAACGCTGGGTATATGTCTAATTCTCTCTTCGAGGCGTTGACAAGTACTGCCTATATATGTCGAACTACATCGACATTCAAACTTATTTATTAACATACTTTGTTTAAAGATAGGCAACTTGTCCTTATATGTAGAATTAAAGGCCGTTCTCGTCATGAAAATTTAATTCTTATCGTGGCAATGACCTTGTGCATGATTCTTTAGGAATTGGTGAGTTTCTTGCAAAAACCCATTGCAAAAAATAGACCATTCACTTTATTCACCAGATTTAAGAAAATTTGATTTTTGGCAATTTTGAAAATTAAAAAATGCTTTAAAAGAACTATGATTTGTTGACACCAGTGACATCTAGCAATAGGTGACTACATTAGTGAAAAGTATTGCAAGAATTAGTTCAGCAATGACACCATTGTCTCACAAATTGAATACCTTCACAAGGGAAGTAACTTGAGGGTGACAGCACCCAGATAAGCAATCTTTGATGACACAGGACCATGAGAGGAAGTAAATTGCGACATATATATATATTACAACTGTATCGTTGTCACTTTCTCATTCAGTGGGTTTCTGGCTGACCAAATGCAATATAATTTGGAGAGTGGTCCATGTCTGTGATAGAACTCCTATGTGATATAAGAATAAATAAATATATATCAGTTTAATATATATATATATATATATATATATATATATATATACTCTTCACAAGGTTTAGTTAGACTTATTTGTTCAATGTCATATCAGCCATCGAGGATAAAAAGGTTCATACAATTCACAAGGTTTGTTTTGGTTTCTTTGTTTAATGGCAGATCAACCTTTGAAAATAAGGGGTTTAATCTTCTCTAAGAGTATTTGTTCGAAAGTAAACGCAATAGCTTGACTAGAGTTCGAACCCGCTTACTTCGAGGACACAGTCTATCACGCTAGCCCCAACACAACGGGGACACCCTCCACTCCACTGCTATAACGTCAAAACGACTAATTACTGGAATAACTCAGAAAGGTAAACCAAACAACCTTCATTATTTTCCACGAAACTTTCTGAGGAGGAGAGTCCCTGTTGTGCAGTGGTTAACGTCCTGGACCACAAGATCGTTGTAAGCGAGTTCGAACTCTAGTCGTGCTAGTACGTTCACTTTAGGATTGATATCCTTGGAAAAGTATAAACTCTCTTATTCTCCCCAATAGTGTAATATCCTAACTAACAAAAGGGAAATAACCTCTGATGCCACAGGGGTTACGGCCCCTACTACATCCGGGGGATTTGGTCAATAAAGGAATATTCCAGGCATAGCAGCAGATGTTCGTTTTCCCTCTGTCTTTAATCATCACCCATCTTATCGATTCATGTTGGTAATAGTCCATACCTAGCAAGTATCCGTTACCTCAGACATAAAGACTTTATAAATAGTACCATTGCTCTTTATCTACAAGTGTTTCTCAACCATTTTTTAAATCGGGGGGGGTATATATCAGTTCGATAAAATCCAAGAGAAGATAACTCCAACATAACTTGTACTAACAAAAGCTCGACAAAAAAATTCAAATACTTTATTCCGACGAATTAAGAAGGAAATTGAAACGAAAATATTTTTCAAAAATATACATTTTTATTAATATAAAAAACCCATAATTTCCTCTTTTATTAATATACTGTTGAGAAAACGCTTTCTTATAAGGGGATAGCTTTGGCATTTCATAACCCACGAAGGTTGAAATGCCGTTGACTAAAGGAACCAAACCAAACAAAACTTTCTTTACCAACAAAGTAGTAATTTACGAAGCTTTTTGCTTCGATGTGGCACAAGGCCGAATGAAAGGGGAACCCAATGAGACTCGAACTCACTCGTGAAGGTTTGCTAATCTAGCTTGCTAACTCTTGGCACCCTGGACAAAGTATAATATTCATGTAAAAGAAGATGAAAAAAAAAAAGATTTTCTTTTTTTTTTTTAATTTTATAAACCCTGACAATTATTGATCTCAGATCAATTATTGGATTAGCGTTAAATAAGAATTTTATTCAAGATCAGACAAATAGGATTTGGCGACATGCCATTTTTGATAGCAACACTGAATTAAAAAGGGTTCAGTGACCGAATCTCTGTAATAACACGATGTTCGTTTAAAATAATTTTGAGGTGGACAGTCACTGCCGCTTAACTGGGTCACCGGATAATCGGGACATTGCTCGTTTAAGCCTGATATTGAAAATCAAAGCAAAGGTACAAGGGTGTGTCAAACGAAGGTTTTAGGGTGGGTCAAACGTTTTGCAATATTTTGCTCCGTGATAGTTGGTGGCGTATATATCACGTGACCAAAGCTGTTGAAGCCTCATTAGTTTCCCGCTGTGCTTGATAGTGTCGTGGTAGCTGGTGGGTTGACAGGTTGTGCATTGTTTCACTCAGTGTGTGACATGAAAACCGCACAAATGAAAGCGTCGGGTAGTCTAATTCGGGAATTTATACTTTACAAGTTTTAACTAGTCGACGACGCTGTGAAAGCAACCAAAAACATTTGTCGTGCCAAGATTAAAGGCGAAGTCGATCCCATGGTTTGGTTTGGTTTGTTTGCTTTTATGGCATATCAACCTTTGTAGGTTATTTAACGCCAAATCTATTTTTATATAAATAATCTGTTCTATTGAAAACAGTTCAGTTTAGTATAAGTACACAGTTTAATTGTCAAAAACATTTCCATTTTAAACTATTCAAGCAGTTATATGTAACAATTCAGTTAAGTGTAAATACAGTTTTAATGTCGAAAAACAGTTCTATTTAAAATAATTCAGTTAAGCATAAGCACGCAGTTTAAGTGTAAGTACGGTTTAATTGTCAAAAACGTTACTATTTCAAGCTATTCAGTTTACTCAATTCATTTTAGCATAAGTATGCTGTTAGTTCTATTTAACCCATAGATAGGGCCCTATCAGGTGCTATCACTCCGGGCCAGAGTAGACCTGGGAGTGATGGTAATGAAGGGGTACTCCGCATTCCCCAAAGCTCCAGCACTGCTGGAACCTCACCATCAGATTGTTTAGTGTCATATCCAGGACACTCGTTAGGGGGGGGTCTTACCCCTCTGCAGAGGTGAAGTCATAGAAGGCAATCTCGGAGAGTATCAGGCGAGCGCAAAATCTCACAGTCCAGTTGGATTGGTGATCTTCATCTCAGCAAACGAATCCAGAGCTGTTGAATTGTGCCTTACATTACCAAAATACGGCAAAACTTTTGACTCACTCATGTATTTATGGGGGACTCCTCGTGGTATAGTGGTTAAAGTGCTGAACTGCAGTCTCCAACGAAGCAAGTTCGAACTCCAGACACGCTGCTCCAGGGTGCGGAAGCAAAATATGGAATGATTTTTAAAGCGATTTTTTAGTCTGATTAGTCCAATTTTTTTTTTAAAAAAGGGGGGAAAATCTAAATTTTCATGATTAGATCTATTATTCAAGCACTTTTTCGTTAAAATTCAGCCCAATATGAGTGAGCAAGAAAAGAAACGACAAAGAATCTATGATTTATTTAACGCCGAAACTAAGCCCCAAAAATTTGCAAAATAATTTCTTTAGCGCCTTCGTCAAGTCCAAACCTTAACCCCCTTGATTATGCTATATGGGACGTTTTAGAAAACGAAAAAAATACAACTTCCCATCCAAATATTGGTTCGTTTAAGACTGCTATTGAAGAGGAATGAAATAAAATATCTGACGAATTTATTTTGAAGGAATGCAAATCATATATATCTAACATATACGTATAAAGAGGATTTGGTATTAAATAACCAACAATGGTTGATATGCCATAAAACCCAACCAAACCAAATCATATATATTTAATATATATGTATAAAGAATCTTTGGCATTAAATAACCAACAATGGTTGATATGCCATAAAACCCAACCAAACCAAATTCTATATATTTAATATACATGTATAAAGAGGATTTGGCATTAAATAACCTACAATGGTTGATATGCTATAAAACCCAACCAAACTAAATCCTATATATTTAATATATATGTATAAAGAGGATTTGGCATTAAATAACCTACAATGGTTTATATGCCATAAAACCCAACCAAACAAATCCTATATAATATATATGTATAAAGAGGATTTGGCATTAAATAACCTACAATGGTTGATATACCATAAACCCCAACCAAACCAAATCATTTATATTTAATATATACGTATTAAGAGGATTTGGCATTAAATAACCTACAATGGTTGATATGCCATAAAACCTAACCAAACCAAATTCTATATATTTAATATATATGTATAAAGAGGATTTGGCATTAAATTACCTACAATAGTTGATATGCCATAAAACCAAACCAAAGCAAATCATATATATTTGACATATATGTATAAAGAGGATTTGGCATTAAATAACTCACAAGAGTTGACATGCCATAAAACCAAACGTTTTTGACCATATATGAATTAAAATAGTAGACATAAGTAATCTTTCATTTCACATTTGGCGGAGAAAGACGCTGATGGTATATCTCTGAATTTTAAAAAAATTCTTTCAGCCAGCAGTTTGGTTGGTTGGTTGGGTTTTATGGCATATCAACCTTTGTAGGTTATTTAACGCCAAATCCATTTTTATGTAAATAATCAGTTCTATTTCAAACAATTCAGTTCAGCATAAGCACGCAGTTTAAATGTAAGTACAGTTTAATTGTGAAAAACATTTCTATTTCAAGCTATTCAGTTTAGTCAAGCAGTTCTAATTCAGCTAAGTATAAGTACAGATTTTGTTTACACACACCTACATGTCAAAACAGTTCTATATTAAACAAATCAGTTTTGTGTAAATAGAGTTTCAATGTGAAAAAACAGTTCCATTTCAAATAATTCAGTTTACCATAAGCACGTAGTTTAAATGTAAGTACGGTTTAATTGTGAAAAACATTTCTATTTCAAGCTATTCAGTTTAGTCAAGCAGTTCTAATTCAGCTAAGTATAAGTACAGATTTTGTTTACACACAGCTACATGTCAAAACAGTTCTATATTAAACAAATCAGTTTTGTGTAAATACAGTTTCAATGTGAAAAAACAGTTCCATTTCAAATAATTCAGTTTACCATAAGCACGTAGTTTAAATGTAAGTACGGTTTAATTGTGAAAAACATTTCTATTTCAAGCTATTCAGTTTAGTCAAGCAGTTCTAATTCAGCTAAGTATAAGTACAGATTTTGTTTACACACAGCTACATGTCAAAACAGTTCTATATTAAACAAATCAGTTTTGTGTAAATACAGTTTCAATGTGAAAAAACAGTTCCATTTCAAATAATTCAGTTTACCATAAGCACGTAGTTTAAATGTAAGTACGGTTTAATTGTGAAAAACATTTCTATTTCAAGCTATTCAGTTTAGTCAAACAATTCAGTTTAGCATAAGTATGCCGTTAGTTCTATTTAACCCATAGATAGGGCCCTACGAGGTGCTCAGCCAGCACGAAATGTTGCATACTCTATTGTTCAGTAAAAATGACAGTCATGAAAAAGAAGAATCTACTGATACAAGATATCCTTTAAGAATGTTCAGTGGAATGAGGACTGTTGGAAGATCTTTCTGCCATAGATTCCTCTATCCAAGTGTTAACGCACTGGTCTCCCAAACACTGAGCTGAAATAGGCAACTCACTCTAACTGCCTTCCTCAAGGTGGCTGTTGATTGGTCAATGCAAATTATCAACTCACACCACACTTGTTTGGGTGTGGGTGAGCGCCAGCCAGCAGATTCCTTTGTTTGTTTTGGCACAAAGCCCACACAGAGGGCTTGCGCACAAGATTTCTTAAGAGACCTGAAGAAGACAAGGAAAGGCAAGGTCCCAGAGTGAACAGAAAGGGGTTAACAACAGTTAGGGAAAGGCGGCTGCTGAAGGAGGAGTAGGGACCATTGGACCCAGAAGCCGGGTCAGCCAACGTGAGAGGATGAGTCAGCGTTCCTGGTAGCTACAGAAGCACGAATTGTCAGAAAAGTGCCCAAACTCCTCCCTTCTTACACTTAGGGATAACCCAAGTTCATGCTTGTTTGTTCTTCTTTCTTCCACTCTCAGTTATATATGTTATATTTGTGATATATTTGTAAAACATGTGAAATGTCCCAGGCCGTAGATGAGAGAAACCACTAGACTATCGAATGTCCATGAGCTGATTTAAGAAGTTGAGAAGACCGGTTGTGTTGGGTATATTGTCACATACAAATGCACAAATGGTCATCTTTCAGCTTGGTATTTTTTAAGGTTAAATAGTCGTCTTACATACTGATATATACCCAGGAGTACCAAGGAGTTGCTGGTGGAATAATCATATTTACCAACCCCTCCGCTTGGGCTGGATATGACACAATGTCAATTTTTAAGCGAAGTTTAACAGGTTTGAATTAAGAGTTTTCCTTCTCCGAGACTAGTTGCCTCACCAAGGCTGAAGAACTCAGTCTACCCTACTATTTACCCATAGCTGGAGGAAGAATAATTGGATTCATACCTTTCCCAATGGTATTAGTGCTATGTGAAATGCAATCAGTTTCGTCCAGGATTTGAACTCGTGTCGCCATGTCCATTTCCTACAACGAAAACCATTACACCACGGGTACCTCCACGTTATAGGAAATGGATACAGCGAACTGAGTTCAAATCCTGAACGATACCGTTTACATTTCACATACTGCTAATGCCCTTGGGAAAAGTATGCATCCATTTAGTCTCCCTGCAGCTATAGGTAAATAGTAGGGTAGAATTAGCTCTTTAACCTTGGTATGGCAACCCGTCAAGGAGAAGGAAAACTAAATTCAAACCTGTTAAACTCCACTTAAAAATTGACCTTGTGTTACGGAGGGGTTGGTAAATATATAAACGGTAGTACCAAGAATATTTTATAATTTTTAGCCATATAAGTTCAATGAGGCGCATGAGATTTTTCAAAGTTCCAAGGTGGTCTGCAAACAAAAATTACTATCCACTTCTGATCTAAGCATTGAACACGATTTTCAAGTAACTAGATAGATTTTAACCTGCACTTTTGCCTGATAGACAAAAAAATAAAGATATGGATACTCATTCTAGCACATAAATAAATATAGCAATTATTCATGTATAATAAATACTTTTTTATTTATGCATAATACATACCTCCATCCTGATATTTTTAAGCCGAAAACTTCGGGATACATACTATATGGAAGAACTAAATATTAACTTTTTTTTCAGCTATATGTCACTATATTTGGGATGACGTGGCTAGAAGTAAGTTACATCTATGTATACCATAGGACCAACGTTTTGTGCTGTAAAGAAAGAAGTCCACACAAAAAGAAATACTCAAACTCAAAGGTAAGCGAAGAAAATATAGCAGTCGTTTATTATTCAGCTATGATCGCTGCAACTCGAAAAGTTCATTTTAGTTGCGTCCTTCTCCTTTCCTCTCGGTGGTGACGGGGTGTGGGTGAGAGCTGGCTGTTTGACACACGCCTGACAGATAGGTCGTAGCAGACTGGGGTAGGACGGGTCGGGGCCTCCGAAACCTTTAACGCACCCGTTTTAACAACTGCCTTCAACTCTACCAAAATCTCCTGACTTGTTTTCTCACATAGAGAACAAATCGAAGATCCTCGAATGTTCGATGTCACCAGTGAAACACGTGATAATACATCTGTGATTATTTTAAAATCACGTCTAACTTTGCAGGTCATTCTGCCCGCACGCGCTAGTCTCGTGACACTGATTGACGACAGTGCCCGTCCGTAATATTACATATGGTCCAAACTAATTAACATGCAACAAACACTTCTGTTTTATACAGATACTGAGAAAAAGCCACTAGATTGTGTGTTTATAATTCGTTTCTTTCATTGTGAATGTATTTGACGAAAATTAGTTACCTTTCCATGTAAACATGATTTTGCCTTTGCCCAAAATAGAGTATGAATTATTCTGTTTTAAAATATTACATAAACTATATAAATTCTTATTTCTAGATGATACAAACGGGATAAAAAGACGGAGCAAATATTAAACTTAGTTTAAATCAAACTGTCGCAAATTCCAAAAAGTCAATGTGTATTTGTTAAACACCTTATCTATAAACATTAATGGGTATGTCCCCTTCTTCATGAACACGTTTGCCCAGTCGGCTAGGGCTATAGAATACACCGTCTGCTTCTCTGCAGAGGGGTAAGACCCCCCCCCAACGAGTGTCCTGGATATGACACTAAACAATCTGATGGTGACGTTCCAGCAATGCTGGAGCTTTGGGGAATCCGGAGTACCCCTTTATTGCCATCGCTCCCAGGTCTACTCTGACCCGGAGTGGTAGCACCTGATAGGGCCCTATCTATGGGTTAAATAGAACTAACAGCATACTTATGTTAAACTGAATAGCTTGAAATAGAAATGTTTTTGATACTTAAACTCTACTTACATTTAAACTGCATGCTTATGCTTAACTGAATTATTTGAAATAGAACTATTTTTTGACATTAAAACTGTATTTACACTTAACTGAATTGTTAGATATAACTGCTTGAATAGTTTGAAATAGAAATGTTTTTGACAATTAAACTGTGTACTCATGCTAAACTGAATTGTTTTAAATAGAACTGATTATTTGCAAAAAATGGATTTGGTGTTAAATAACCCTACAAAGGTTGATATGCCATAAAACCAACCAACCAACCAATCAACCAATCATAAATACGTTGGACACCATTGTGAGGGGGTAATTTACTAAGTAGTCACTACTAGCAGTGGGTACCTTCTTCAGGCTGTTGGCAAGTATTATATTTTTTTAATGTTATAAAGATTTCCATTTCATTTCTAACCTCTGTTTTGGTTATTTCTCATTTAGTAACCTTTTTGTGACGTTACAACAGTATTATATACAAGAGATTTTTTTTTTCCAGGATTTCATAGCCAAGACTTTGCCATGTGTATTATACAAGAATGAATGTTATACACAAGTATTGAAATAATTCTTCGCCTCAGAAAAACAGACAAAAAACAAAAAAAAAGAAAGAAGAGATAATCCAAAAGTCCCAAGAATAGCAAGAAATGAAAGAAAGACGACAAATTTAATAATGATTCATGATACTTCATCTAAGAAATATACTGACCTTTATCAAAGCATTTCAGAACCAAAGGACAACAACATACCATAATGTGATGAGCAACGAACTCGTCACTCAAAGTAGCTATTAACAAAACCCACTTTAGTTGTGGTGCAAATGGAACACTCTGTTAGAATCCAACTCATTAATAATGATTTGCAAGCCAAGCACACTATCATAACTACATATAGGCCAGAAATATGGGGGCACCCGGTGAGAATCAAACAAGCCTTGCACATTAACCATCACACTACACAAGGCTCCTATATCCATCTACTAGTTTTATCATACTCATGGTGCAAACCCAGTAGCATAAGGGCACCCAGTGAGAATCAAACTCACAAATGATAGTGTGTAAGCTGAGCGCACCATTAAACCACATGAGGAATCAAGTCTCTCAAATTATTAACAAATAGACTGCATGTAATTTTTTTTATTGTTACACAACAATGTTGAACTTGTGCCAGACTTGGGTGAATTTCATAAATTACTAGACACCTCACCAAGGAGTAATGGTTAACAAGCTAGTCTTACAGTTGAGCAGGTTCTAGTCTTATAGGGTACTCACTTTTAGACTTAAATAATCAGATGAAAAACAACAACAACAACAACAAAAAAAAATAAAAAAACAAACAAAAAACAAGAACATAAAAAAGTCCTTTTTTTTCTCTTTATTACAACTTTTTTTAAAAATTAAAACAATTTTTTCATGTACATTTTTTTTTCTTAGTTTGGATAATTAAAAAAAATTTGAAAAGAAAGGGGTAAGGGGAGAAGTAGGACGAGGAGGATGTCAAAAGTTGTTTTTATTTTTTTGTATATATATATTTTCAAAATTTAAGATGTGCAGGGAAAAAAAATTTTGCAGACTGGGAACAAAATAACTGTGCAGAAGAAACAATTTTTTTTTATTTTACAAAAAAAATAAGAAGAAAAGAAATGAGAACAGAAATTAAATTTATTAAAAAAAAAAGAAGAAAAGAAATTAGATTTAATAATAAAAAGAAAAAAATTGAGTTTAATTAAAAAAAATTTTTTTAAATGAAAAAAAGAGAAAAGAAATTGAATTTAATAAAAAAATTGATTTTAAATCTTTGAATAAAAAAAAGTTAAAATTGAAAATTTTTTATTAAAATAAAGATTTAAAAAAAAAAAGATTACATTCTAAAAAAATAAAAATTAAATAATAAAATATGAAAAATTAAATTTTTCAAAAAGTTAAACATTAAATTAAATCAAAAAATTAAAAGAAAAAATTAGAAAAAGAAAAAAAAAATTCAGAGGCATGAATATTTAATGAAATGTTAAGATGATCGTCAAGTCTTACCAAATTTTAAAAATCTACCTTAACATAAAAAAAAACGCAGGAGAAACAAAATTATCAAAATATTCAGCTAAAAAGGAACAAGGATATTAGTGCAATTCATGCTGTTATGATCCAAAGGTATGTGGTACTCAGTGAGGATCAAACTCATTAGCAATAATTTGCAGGCTATGCAGCAGAGATTCAGTGTGAGGAGACAGCAAGGGGCATTCGTCTCTGCGTAAATTTTAATAAACCCGAATTCATGTTTTAATCAAGATGGTGCCATTTCCTCATTCAATTATATAAGCCTCTGAAATTAGTGTACTAGTTCATATACCTTGGTAGCAATATCTCATCTACTGAAAACAATGTCAACATATGCATAGGTAAAGCATGGACTGCTATTGTTAATGACCATAAGGAAATCTGATCTCTCTGCAAAAGAAAAAGGAAATTCTACCAAGCTATAGCCATACAAGTACTATTGTATGGTAGCACCACTTGGACTCTTAACGAAACACCTCGAGAAAAAGCAAGACAGGAACTATACAAGAATACTGCTTGCTACTTAGAACAAATTCAGGAAGCAACAGCCTCCAAATTAGTAGCTGTGCGGCCTCTTCGCTCTCATCTCTCAAATCTAAGATGAAGGAGACGTGCTAAGTACTGCTGGAGAAGCAAGGATGAACTCAAAAATGATTTTCTCCAATGGACTCCTACACATGGGCACACCAGTGTTGGCAGACAAACAAAAACTCACATTATTCAGCTCTGTGCAGACACAGGTTGCCATCTAGATAACTTGTCAAAAGCAATGGCTGATCGGGACAGATAACGAGAGAAAGAGTCAGGGGAAATTGTGTAGTTACTACACTACGAAAAGAGTTACTATTACACAGGTGATCATAAAGTTGCGAAAATTTCTCTCTACCTATCAACATAAAAAACACTCAAAGTAAACGACACAAAAAGAACATCATGGGGAAGAGGTGTAACTGGCTAAAAACTGAGTTAGGAAGTGGATAGCTGCAATTCCCATATTACACAGCTAATAGACTGTCAGGGGAAATGTTTTGGTCATCAAAATGAATATGCATGTAACAGTAAATGCTTAGTTTGGTTTCTTTGTTTAATGGCATATCAACCTTTGTGGGTTGTTTAATGCTAAATCCATCCTTCTAGAAGAACAATAGTGGTACTATTTAACCCATAGCTGGAAGGATAAGGGGGTTCGTACCTTTCTCAAGGGTATTTGTCGAAAAGTGAACGTAACAGCGCGACTGTAGTTCGAACTTGCTTACTACGATTCTGCAGTCCATTGCTTAAACCCTTACACCACAAGGACGACCCCAGTGAGAAAGGGTATGTGTATGAGAGAGGGGTGTAGACGTAGCGAGTGAGAGAGAAAGGGTATGTATATGAGAGAGGGGTGTAGACATAGCGAGTGAGAGAGAAAGGGTATGTATATGAGAGAGGGGTGTAGACATAGTGAGTGAGAGAGAAAGGGTATGTATATGAGAGAGGGGTGTAGACATAGCAAGTGAGAGAGAAAGGGTATGTATATGAGAGAGGGGTGTAGACATAATGAGAGATAATATGTGAGTGAGTGAATGAAAAAGAGAGAGAAAGTGATCTGGTTTCTTTGTTTTAAGGGCATATCAACTTTTATGGGTTATTTATTGTTAAGCCCATCCTAGTAGAAGACCGACACTGATTCTATTCAACTAATAGCTGGGGATGGGGATAAGGGGGTTCATGCTTTTCCCAAGGGTATTTGTCCAAAAGAGAATATAATAGTGCTACTAAAGTTTGAACTTGCTTACTATGATTCTGCAGTCCAGCGCTTTAACCATTATGCCACCAGGACCCTTCCCCCAAGTACAAGGATCATTAAATAAGTTTCCAGACTTTTTTTCATATGGGCACTTTTATTGATAGTACATACATGAAACTCTAGTCCACTTCTAAGTAATCTCCTCCAGCTGCAATGCACTTGTCGTACCGTTCCAACAACTTCTGGAAGGCCCCATGGAAGTCCTCTTGAGTGAGCGTGTCAATGACCTTCGTCACAGCCTCTTTCTTCTCCTCAATTGTCTCATAACAATAGCCTCTGAGCTTAGGGAATAAGCAAAAGTCACAGGGAGCAAGATCTGGACTATAGGGAGGGTGGGGAACTGTCTTGATGCCCATCTTGGTCAAATAGTCTGTGACAAGGATGGAGTTGTGGACTAGTGCATTGTCCTGCTGGAAATGCCACTGAGCCGATTTGAAGAGTGCTGGCCTCTTCCAACAGAATTTCTTCTTGAACTCCCTTAAAACCTCAACATAGTAACCCTAACCCTTTGGCCAATCAACTCTGGTGTATTGACTTCCTTACTCCTCCCACACCTCTCATCATCCCTCACAATCTCCCTGCCTTCCTTGAATCTCTTATGCCACTCAAAAACTGATGCTCGAAAAGCAGTCTGAAGCATTCCATATGTTTCTGTGGCATTTTTTCCAAGTTTAAAACAGAATTTTATTGCATATCGTTCTTCTAAAGTGTCCTCACGTCCAGATTGCATTTTTGAAATTCACCAGCTGTGACAATCAGGCTTTAGTAGGGTGTATTCCAATTGCTGCTGTAGCAGTTCATTTGAAGCTGAAATCATAAAAATTGGTCAGTCATCTCATAAGATGTATAGCAATAACATACTGAATTTTCAAGAGTCCATGACAATTTTAAATGTTTGTACAAAAAAGTCTGGAAACTTATTGAAGGCACCATGTAAATGCTTGGGAATATCTCAGCTCTCAAAAAGTCCAATGCAAAAAAAAAAAAAATAAAATAAAGTCCAAACTTCATTTTTAATAAAATGCCCAAATATTAGGTTTGGTTTTGCTTGACAGTATATCAACTCCTTATGGGTTATTTAATGCCAATATTTGATTCATTTGTAAAAGGTTTGATGGTAATGGGGAAGAAGAGAGAGAAATAGAAGAGGAGGAGAGAGAGAAATAGAAGAGGAGGAGGAGGAGGAGAGAGAGAAATAGAAGAGGAGGAGAGAGAGAAATAGAAGAGGAGGAGAGAGAGAGAAATAGAAGACAAAAGGGGAAGATTTGGTTTGGCTTACTTGTTTAACAGCACATCAACTCATCCTGGTTTATTTAATGCCAAAATTTGATTAATTTCTAAATGTTTGATGACAGTGATAACTTTATATCTTAAAAATTCAATTGCAATAATTTTTATCTTCTATTTGACTAATAATAATTATTTGTTTGCATACAATTACATGTTTCAAGTATTCTTATCTAATACAAATAATTTATATACAATTATATGGTTTCAAAAAACTATTCCTATTTAATGACGATAATAATAATAATAATAAATTAACAGTTACATGGTTTCAAGTATTCCTATCAAATACAAATAATTTTCAAACAGATCTATTTAACCCATAGGTGGGACCCTAACGAGTTCTACCACTGAGTAACGGCAATGAAGAGGTGACTCTACACTCCCCAAATCTCCAGAGCTGGAGCCTCACCACCTGATGTAAAAATAAAAGAGTCTTGATGAATTTAGTTGTTAGATTGTTACAAAATTGTAAATGCTTTTTTTTTTTTTTAAATTAAAAAGTTTTTGGAATGTGAGGTCAAGCAAAAAAGAAAACATCATTTTGAGGTAGAGAATAAGGAAGATGAAAACAAAGACAGATTAGAAGAAGAAGAAGAAGAAGAAAAAGAAGGAGAATGAGAAAAAGAAAGAGAAGAAGAAGAAGGAGAAGAAATGTATTTGATAGAAATAAATCAAGTAGAGTTATTTCATGACAACCTTTATGTTGAAACAAAAAAAAAAAAAACCAGAAATTGTCAGCCATTTTTATTTTTTTCACCAATCGTTTTGACATTCAGTTGAAATCAAGTTTAAGACCAAACCAAAAAGAAAATCTAAGAAGAACTTAACCCAGTTGGCTGGAGCTGTAGAATATACCGACTGCATCTCTACAGAGGGGGTAAGACCCCTCCTCCCAATGAGTGTCCTGGTTATGACATTAAACAATCTGATGGTCATTTTATTAAGTTTTAAAAGGAGAGATATATTTCTGTTTCTATATTGAATAGCATATCAACCTTTGTGGGTTATTTAATTCCAAAGCCATCCTTGTAGAAGGACAATATTGATACTATTTAACCAATAGCAAGGGAGATACAAGGGGTTATATCTTTAGCAAGAGGTATTAGTCCAAAAGTGATTGTAATAGTGTGACTGATGTTTGAACTTGTTTACTCTGAGGCTGCAGCTGAGCTATCATACCACAGGGACTTCCTTTGCTGTATGCTTTCAAATAACTAATATTAATCATCCTTTGTAAATAATTGAACAGTTCTATTTGACCCACAGATAGGACCCTATCAGGTACTACCACTCTGGGTAATAGCAATGAAGGGGTACTCTACATTTCCCAAACTCCAAGAATGAATCCTCACCATCATACCCAGGACACTCAGCTGATGTACTCTCTGGCTTTCATTAAATGTTTTTTTTGTTATAGTTGGTGACTTTCAAGAAAAAAAAAAAAAAATTTCTTGAAAGTCGTCAACTATAACAAAAAAACATTATATATATATATATATGTGTGTGTGTGTATGTGCTCATGTAGCAGTATATTTTTGTTTTCAATAAACTATCTTCAAATTTGTATGTTATAAGAATACTGCTTTCTGAAAATGAACACATAGCAGAGTGCCAACCCTCCCGCTGTATCCTAATTTCAGGGGGGGTATGTCACCCTAGCATTGACCCTACACTCACAGACAAACCTATATTTTAGGCTATACCAAAGAAAAGCTTGGCAGCCATGCAATGTGAGTGAGTGGAGGCAGATATATAGTGACCTACAACTTACCTCCAATTATTGAGAACATTTTCAGCAAAGGATTCGTTATTAATAGCCAATAATCAGCTAATTAGCAATTACAACTTACAAGGAATCAATACAGAGGACACTATAAAGTTGGCACACGTATTAGCTTAAAAAGATTATTTACATAATTAGGGGGAATTGCAGTGAAAATATTTTGATAAGAAAACAAATAAAAATCAATCAAACCTGTTTAAGATTTCTGAGATGAGAAAACGTTACAATGTTGTAGGATTTGTCAGGTCGCGTAGGGCAATTAGTTGCGATAGCCGAGAGTAATTAGTCACGTTATCAAAGAGCAATCAGTCGTGAAGACAGAAAGCTAAGATTACTGCGATTGAGGAACGGGAGCTATTTATGGTGCCTTGGAGCATTCCATTGTGCACAAGTGGGCGATTTGATTGCATGGGCCGTGATTGGCTGCTGGTAAGGGAGTGAAGGTATTTCATTATATAAACCAGCTTCAGTTTAGCATTGTAAGAAAGACTGCACTGAGCTACGACCTACTTTATTTTGTCAGCTAGCTGGACGCTTTACAGAGGTATATGTTATTGTTATTCTACAAATTTAAACGCCTTAAATTATCATCTAGGTTGTCATGTTCGATGTTTTGAATGACCTTCTTCAGGAGGCTTTGTTTATAGCCAAAATTCCCTGAAGGTTTTCAACTATGATAAAAAATACCTGAAGAAGGCTGGTTTGGTTAGTTTAGGTTTTTGTTTTTAACGGCACATCAACCTTTGTAGGTTATTTAATGCCAGAGCTATCCTTGTTGGAGGGTAGAAATAGGGCTATTTAAGTCATAGCTGGAAAGATAATTTAGTTCTTATATTACCCAATGGTACGAATATGAAAGTGAACATAAAAACTAAACTGAATTTGAACCTGATTACTATGATATCACAGTCTAGCATATTAGCCCCTACAACATTAGGTCTCCCCCACCACACCTTAATAGCTAAATATGAAGACACCGAGATGAATGAACCAACTGAGATCCATACAAGGAGGTGCCCGTGGTGTAATGGTTATCATCATAGGAAATGGACATGGCGACACGAGTTCAAATCCTGGACAAGACTGATTGAATTTCACATAGCACTAATACCCTTGGGAAAGGTATGAATCCAATTATTCTCCCTCCTGCTATGGGTAAATAGTAGGACAGATTAGGTTCTTCAGCCTTGGTGAGGCAACTAGTCTTGGAGAAGGAAAACTGAATTCAAACCTGTTAAACTCCGCTTAAAAATTGACCTTGTGTCATATCCTGCCCGAGGGGAGGGGTTGGTAAATATACACATTCAAGGTTGGGTTTGGTTTAGTTTGATTAATGGCATATCAACCTTTGAGGGTTATCTAATGCCAAAGCCCTCCTTGTATAAAAGTGATACTATTTCACCTATAGATGATAGGATAATGAAGTTCATGCCTTTCCCCAAGGATATTCATCCGAAAGTGAACGTAATGACACAACTAAAGTTCAGACTTGCTAACTTCAAGGCTTCAGTTCAGCACCATGGAGACTCTCCCCTGAAGAAGGCGGGAGAGTACAGCTAATTTTTTAGTTGACTACATTTTTTATTATTATTACCTGTCTAAATTTGTTTATTTTGATATGCCATTAAACAAAGATATCAACCAATCTTTGTAGATTATTTAAAGCCATCCTTTAAGAAGAACAGTTGTAGTACTATTCAACCCATAACTTGGGGATAACAGGGTTCATGCCTTTCCCAAGAGTTCTAAATTTCTCAAGGGGACTTATTTATATAATTTAGGCAACTGTCTTCATCTTGGTTGTTGAAATTCACTAAGCATTTTACTTAGATGTGGCACAAAGTCGCTGACTCTCTTCCAATGCCTTGTCATAGTTAGTAACCATCAGAGAATTTCCAAGGGTTCCACCACCACAGAAGAAACGCAACCAAAATCAAAAGTTTAATTCTTTAAAAAATTGACTGCAAAAGCAAAGTGGTTTTATTTGTTTAAAGGCATATCAACTCCTTATGGGTTATCTAAAGATCAAAACATGATTCATTTGTCTGCAATTTTTAAAAAATGTATTTGCTTATAATGATTTGCTTTCAATTATATGGTTTCAAGTATTCCTATCTAACATCAATAATTTGCACACAATTATATCATTTAAAGTAACTATTTCTATTTAATAATAATCATTTTTTTGCACACAGTTAAATGGTTTCAAATATTCCAATCAAACACCAATAATTTTTAACCGATCTATCTGACCCATAGATAGTACTTGAACACATACTAATACTCCAGATCATAGTGGATCTGGCAGTAATGGCAATGAGGGGGGGTACTCTATACTGCACAGAGCTAGAGAACAGGAGCCTCACTATCAGATGTAGGTTAGTGTCATACTCTAGACCACCCCACTTTTTTTGTGGGGGGGGAGGGGTCTTACCATTCTGTATGGGATACATATAGTAATTTATACCAAACTTTTGGCTTAGATGTGGCACAAGGCCATATGAATGGGTTATCCAATTAGACTCGAACTAATTCATGTAGGTTTGCTAGTCTAGTTTCTTTTATCTTGATTCAATTCCTTCAAATCTTATTCAGATCATGTCCCTTTCTGATCCCCCCCTCCCCGCAAGTTCATTTCTTTGATTTTTATCTATCTGCATCAATTTTTCATTTTTTATTTTTTCTCATTTTTATTCTTCATTTTCATTCCTTTAACGTGCCCTTCATTTTTTGCGTCATTATTTTTTGGAGAGGAGGCAGGATTGAATTATTAGTGTTACATAGCAATACTTGAAATTATTTATTTCTGACTGAATTATTTCCTTCACCTGGCCTTAACTAACAAGACTTACATGAAATGCTTAAAAAAAAAAAAAAAAAAAAAAATTATTTCTAATATGTTGCCAAAAAAAGTTTTGAAAGAATTTAATAATTCCCCATCATTCAGCAAAATGGCAATTTATTAGAGATTATAAAAAAATAAATAAATAAAAAAAAGGCCTATTGATTGAACAATACCCAATATTACTACATACCGATTCAAGCTCTGAAATAATCCAAGCATAATTAAGATTCAGCACAAGGTTGAAAATATGAAGTATCAAGTGAAAATTCAACGATCAATTAATCTGTGAGACTAGCTTGTTAACCATTACACCATCCTTTCTCTTTTTTACTGAAATGCTCATCTTAATAGACTTGACAAAAATTTCCTTGTCTGACACACAGAAAAAGATTACATGTGAGAAGATGCTAATAAGAGCTGAAATCTTCCATGACCCGAGGGCATCAATGAAGAAAAGTTCCAAGTTTATTTCACATTTTAGAGATAGAAACATCTTGTTCGAAAAGCTCCATTATCATTTTGAGTATTCAGACTTTTGTCTTAATCATCGTTTTTATATTCACATTTTAGTTGATGCATAGTTCAGCCCTTTTTTCTTTTTTCTAAGGATCTGTTACAACTTTCTGTCTTTAGGATCAGGTCCTTTTTTTACTTTACAATAGCCACCATTACTAATCAAGTCGGCCAGTAAGCTGCCACTTGGTCCATTACCACAATAGCATTGCTTTTGTCTGCAAGGAGAATTATGATATTTTCATCATTATTGTAATTTGATGGCCAGTCTTACTTCCTTTGATGTGTTTTAGTTTTGGAGGCTTTGATTTCACAAGTGCTTCTCACTTTCCATCTTAGCTCATCTGCCATGAATATAACAAGGAAAATGAAGACAACAGGCTGAATAATTTAAGAGATAAAAATGATCAAGCTTCATCTAAGAATTTTACACAAACAGTCATACTTAATGTTCTTCAATATTCACAAAATAAACATAAGTAGAAAGATAGCAGATTTAATTCCAACTTCAATAATTAAAATTCAAAGTAGTCATTAACTAAGCTTAGTTTTATGGCACATCAACCATTGGAGGTTATTTAATGCCAAATCCTCTTTATACATATATATTAAATATATATGATTTGGTTTGGTTGGCTTTTATGGCATATCAACCATTATAGGTTATTTAATGCCAAATCCTCTTTATACATATATATTAAATATATATGATTTGGTTTGGTTGGGTTTTATGGCATATCAACCATTATAGGTTATTTAATGCCAAATCCTCTTTATACATATATATTAAATATATATGATTTGGTTTGGTTGGCTTTTATGGCATATCAACCATTATAGGTTATTTAATGCCAAATCCTCTTTATACATATATATTAAATATATATGATTTGGTTTGGTTGGGTTTTATGGCATATCAACCATTATAGGTTATTTAATGCCAAATCCTCTTTATACATATATATTAAATATATATGATTTGGTTTGGTTGGGTTTTATGGCATATCAACCATTATAGGTTATTTAATGCCAAATCCTCTTTATACATATATATTAAATATATATGATTTGGTTTGGTTGGGTTTTATGGCATATCAACCATTATAGGTTATTTAATGCCAAATCCTCTTTATACATATATATTAAATATATAGGATTTGGTTTGGTTGGGTTTTATGGCATATCAACCATTATAGGTTATTTAATGCCAAATCCTCTTTATACATATATATTAAATATATAGGATTTGGTTTGGTTGGGTTTTATGGCACATCAACCATTATAGGTTATTTAATGCCAAATCCTCTTTATACATATATATTAAATATATAGGATTTGGTTTGGTTGTGTTTTATGGCATATCAACCATTATAGGTTATTTAATGCCAAATCCTCTTTATACATTTATATTAAATATATAGGATTTGATTTGGTTGGCTTTTATGGCATATCAACCATTATAGGTTATTTAATGCCAAATCCTCTTTATACATTTATATTAAATATATAGGATTTGGTTTGGTTGGGTTTTATGGCATATCAACCATTGTAGGTTATTTAATGCCAAATCCTCTTTATACATATATATTAAATATATAAGATTTGGTTGGGTTGCGTTTTATGGCATATCAACCATTGTGTGTTACTTAATGCCAAATCCTCTTTATATATATATATATATGATTTGTGAACACATTATGTAGATAACATTCTTAAATGAGCCTGAGCATTTTTTTTTTGCACACAGTTAAATGATTTCAAGTATTGCTATATAACAGTTGCAATTTAATATTTGACCCATAGAAAGGACTCGATCAGGTACTACCATTCCAGGTTAGAGTGGATCTGGGAGCAATGGCAATGAAGGGGTACTCCACATTCCCCAAATCTCCAAGGTTGGAGGCTCACCATCAGATTGTTTAATGCTATATCCAGGACATTAGGTGGTGGGTCCTTACTCTCTGCAGAGATGCAGTCAGTGCATTCTGCAGTCCCAGCCGACTAGACTATACAAAGCTTAGATTAGCATCATAAGGTAACAACCATAATTTATTAATGTGACATCTGATGTTGTTTGCAATCCCCAAAAAGAAAATATCAGAGTGAAATGAAGAGGTTGTGAGTAGAAGACGCACATCAGACAAATGATACTGGCAAATGTTTCATGTTTTTGGCACGCTTCATTTTAGAGAACAACTGTTCACAGCCATATGTAGGGCTAAACAGGCTGACTATTTGCTGGACGTGGGTGATAAATTTGGGGAAATGTCCTGAAGAAAGCATGGGGTTCTTATAGAAATCAAGGATATGACAAGCAAGAAATTTGGACTTCAAATCTTTTGAATATTCAAGATCAATCAACCATTGTTATGGTATTTCTTTACAGCTGGGTGTAGAAGTGCACAAATAATTAGTATATAATTATACGGTTTCTAGTTTAAATCCATTATATTTTTGAATGGCGCTTGTTGAAATCTCTTTTGCACATAAAAAAAACTATTTTTTTCATTCAGAGTTTTCAGACTATTGTCTTCTGGCTGACATGTCATCCAGCTTTCTTCAGGTGTTTGTCAAACTCGGGGCCTACATAGAACTTCAAACCATATCCTTTATTTAATCCATGGGGGAGGGTCGCTTGTTCTGATTCCATAAACCATGACCGGGTATAAGTGCTAAGTATTCCTGTATTGTTACTCGCCTGCAGTCAGGATTGAACCTGCAACCTCTAGATGATTTGACGTGGTTCAAAGTTCCGTGTAGACTCTGAAGAAGGCTGGAGGACGTATCAGCCGAAACATTGTGAATATAACAATGAAGATGAAGACAATTCACACAACTAATAAAACTATAGTTTAATCTTATCCAAGCTATATTCATTTCCCAATAACGCCAAATGATAGCGTTAAAAAAAGATCTCAATGGTGTTTCAGTCTATAAACATTCTTTTTATTTGCATATTTAATACTACTATGGTTTGTTATTTACTATAAGTTTTGCTTAGTCTTGTACACAAACGTCTGGGTTGCTTACAGTTCATGTCAGTCCACAATGGTCCCCATCTAAGTACTGAATAGATTCATTGTTGCTTATCTTTGAATTAAAAGTTTCAAATGACTATTTTACTTATACTATTTGCAAACAATTAGAGTTTCAAATCAACTATCTTAGCACAGAAAATTTGCATATAATTACAATGATTAATTATTTGAAACTTTAATTTATACGGTTTTGGATAATTATTCCTACTTAAAAAATAGTACTTGATGCCACCTTGCATAACACTCAGCATTATAAGGTAAGGATCAAGGGTAAAGTAGAGCAATCCAAGGAATAGAGTAGTACTCTCCCCTACACCTCGGTGTGGTAGCTATTGAAAAAGACACTTTGGGTCACCTTCGACTAAAGTCGTCAACTTTACTTATTCCTATATAACAACAATAACTAAGCAATAATTCAATATCTTTAACTATTCCTATCTCATACAAGTAATTCATACACTTATATGATTTTAAGTATTCCTACATAATATGAATCATCTGTACACAATTATATGGTTTCAAGTAGTTGATTTTAGCAAGATTCAGACCTCAAGTTGCAGACTGAAAAAAGAAGGGGAGATAATCATGACCAACACTGACAAAGTAATTAGATTCAGCACCCACCCACATATTTGGTATAACATTGTAAAATAATCACAATAACATTTACTGGCCTAGGGTTCCCAAGTAGCGTCTAGTTGGCAGACAAAAATAAAACAGGCTGTAACCCAAACCGAAGCTGGTATTTATACAGAAATATATCCACTCGTAGACCAGCAGACAATCACAGCCCAGGGAATGGGCTGGCCCATGTGCGCACAATGAAACATCCTAACATGCCATAAAATAAGACTTCCTCTGGAATTCATTTTCATGTCTGACTCGACTCATTATACATCTGAGATCTGACTCTAACTTTGCCAAACTCCATAAATATTACATTCTAATATTCAAGGATCAGCTTGCTACCAAATTACAGGTGATGCTGTATTTGCATATACAGATTTTATTTTTACTTTAGGGAAACAACTAGAGAGTTTTATTGTTTAAAAAAAAAAAAAAAAAAAAAAAAAAAAAGGCTGACCTCCAAAGATCACTATATATGAAAAAACGCCAAAAAAACCTCAGATAATTATGTTAAAAAGAAGAATGTATACTAGTGACACCCAGTGAGAATCATACTAATTACAGTAGAAATAGTGTAACAGACTAGCTTTGAAAAAAAAAAAAAAAAATTTGTAGCAATTATTCAAAAGAGAATTGCGTTTTTTTGTCTTGTGACCTAGTAATAATAATGGAAAAAAAGGGGGGAGGAAGCACAAAACTTGCATGTCAATCAAGCCACAGCTAGCAAGAAATTCTAGCCAGAGGATAGCAGAAAGAAGGAGCATTGACCAACAGAAAATCTAGATATAACAAAGTCAGGTGCATTCATAAGAAAATTACTTGAAAGACAAACCCAAATTAAAGTCGGTTTTAGATTTGTTTATTTATAAAAAAAATAAATAAAATGCTATTTATACTAGGGTTGTAAAAAGTGATAACAAATATAGGGGCAAGAGATCAAGAAACAGAAGGGATGAGTTTATAGGTTTTATTTGAGCGTCTGTCAACCAATTGGCTCCTTATAGTTCAGTCGGTAGAGCAGCTGATGTGTTTAACCAGGTTTCTTCCCAACGCAGAAGACATAAGTTTCAGTCTTATGCATCATACCGTAGCTGAGTAGGAGAAAAAAAAATTTAGAGTGCACTGCCTCTCGTGCAAAACAAAAAAAAAGAAAAGAAAATTAATTTGACAGGAAAGTTAAAAAGTGGATTGAGACAAAAATTACAAGGAAAAAAGATTTTAAAGAATAAGTGTAAAAAAAAAAAGAAGAAAAAAAAAACACCAAATAAAACCAAACAAAAAAAATTTTTTTTTTCTTCTTGTGGGTGAACACAGACAGGAATGTAGGACAGAGTCTCCTCCTTCAACCAATCAGCCCCTCCCCAATCAAATGGGCTGATTTTCAACTTGAACACAGACAAGGTGGTAGTGAAATTGTTGATGTTGCTGCTATTAGAGATGAAAAATCCTTTTTTTTTTGTTTTACCTTTGTCACACAGCATCAACGTAAGCTGATAAGGGAAATAAGTCTTCATGTCTTGATGCTAAATATCTGCAAAATGAATATAGAGAGAAACATGAGAAGAAAAAAAAAAAAACGTCAACGATTCATTATATAAAAATCATAAGTCCCACCCCCACCTACCCCAAGTTACACCCCACATGATATGATAGTGTTACAAAGAAATAAATCTGCAAAAACACTCTCCGCAAGATTTACTAGGTGACTTTCTTGAGACAGGTTGGTTGGTTGGATTTGGTGGCAGATCAATCTTTGAGGGTTATTTTATTTAATGTTAAAGCGTCTGTGTGTGTGTGTGTGTGTATATATATATATATATATATATATATATATATATATATATATATACATACATACATACATACATACACGATCACGGTTGCCAACTTATATATATAAAGTTGGCAACCGTAATTGAGGGCGACCAGAAGGCTCCCTTTTCAATAGCTACTACACCAAGGTGTAGGAAAGAGCACTACTCCATTCCCAGGATTTCTCCACGTTACCCTTGATACGTACCTTATATTGCTGAGTGTTAAGCAAGGAGGTATCAAGTACCATTTAAAGTCTTTGGTATGAAGCGACCTGGGATTGAACCCTGGTCTCCCGAACTATTGGCAAACACTCCACTCTCTAGGCCAATGAGCCAGTATAACTGGTGAAGGAATAGTTTGCAGGTAACATTATTTTTAAATGAGCTCATTTGTTTGCACACAGTTAAATGGTTTCAAGTATTGCTATTTAACACTAATAATTCTATTTAACATCAGTCATTTGTTTGCACCTAGTTAAATGGTTTTAAGTATAGTAAATGATTAAACAGTCCTATTTAACCCAAAGATGGGGTCATAAAAAGGTCAGAGTGGACCTGGAAGTAATGGCAATAAAGGTGTACTCGACATTTCCTAAAGCCCCAGGACTGGAGTCTTACCATCAGATGGTTTAGTGCCATATACAGGATACTCCTTTGGGGTGGGGGACCTTACTCCCGTGCACAAATGCAGTTGCTGTGGTTTACAAATCCAGTTGACTGGGCTGTTTTTGAGACAGGGATAGTTTTGAGTTATTCAGAGGGAATAGGAGAAATTCTAAAAATAAACTATCTGACCCCCTTAT
>OY757945.1:51702252-51765772 GCA_963585895.1 Sepioteuthis lessoniana | reverse complement strand
CCTGTTCAGTATTTAAATAAGTGACCACTTAATTTACAGAGGTACTGTAAGCAATCTGATGCCTGTGTGCCAAATTGAGCAAAGTTTATCAAAAAAAGTTATGCAACTGAACTTAGTACAGTGAATAGTCAAAGGGATCAAATTTATGTAGAAAAATCGTCCAGCATTAATCCTCCTGCCTACCTGCCTTGAAAATCAGTTTTTGAAATAAGGGCTAAAATCATTATCATGCTGATAGCACAGATTCCCTTAACACTCTCACACCGTCTCTAGTGTCTTTCACTCTTGGCAAGTCCTCTAAACAGCATTCAACATTGATAAAGAATTGATGCCTTTTTCTTCTATATGGTCAACTTGAAACAAAAGGCTGAAAAATTTTAAATTGGTAGAAACTAAATTAAAAAAACTGTCATAAGGAAGAAAAACAAATAGAATAAATAAAACAAAGAAAAGAAACAGAGCAAATAATTTATGTTGACAATCATATATCATTTTGCTTTCAAACATCTTTAAGAGTTTGTTTTTAAATATGTGAAATACAATCAGTCTCATCCAGGATTTGGACTCATATCACCATGTCCATTTCCTATGACGATAACCATTACACAACGGGCACCATTTAATATCAGTCATTTGTTTGCACACAGTTAAATGGTTTTACATGATTTGTAAGTGAATACACTTAAGTAATTTTATTTTTAAATCAGAGCTAATTTGTTTGCACACAGTTAAATGGTTCCATGTATTCTTATCTAAGATGAATAATTCTACTTAGTATCAATCATTTGTTTGCATACAATTAAATGGCTTCAGGTATTGCTAAAACCAATAGTTTTATTTGTGCACAGTTAAATAGTTTCAAGCATTGCCATGTAACACCAATCATTCATTAAATGGTTAAGTAGTTCTATTTGATCATATATGGGACCCTAATAGGTACTAAAACTTCAGGTCAGTGGACCTGGGAGTAATAGCAATGAAGGGGTACAGTCCATTACCCAAAGCTCCAAGACTGGAGACTCACCATCAGATGAAGCTTAGTGTCATATCAGGGGACATTTCTTGGAGGGGGATCTTACCCCGCTGCAGAGATGCAGTGGCAAATTCTACGGCCTTAGCTGACGCAGCTGTGCCTGCCTTGAAATGAAAGCATTTGAAAAATCTCAAATTGGTTGAAACCTTTATATTCATAAATAAATTTAAAAAAAAAAAAAAGCTGTGACGGTGTTAATGCAATGAACTTTGTATCCTTAGTCCAAAATAAGTTTGTTTTTTGTTAAATCACAGAGATCCGATTTTCTCAATATGCCCCAAGGGCCCACAGATGTAAAATGTTAGAGAGGTAGATAGGAAAAGATAGGATTAAATCATGAGGAGATTAGCTAATCTCCTTAACTCCCAAACAAAAGTATTCTCAAAAAGTTGTACTTACAAGGTGTTCCCCCACATTAACTAGTCTGCGTTGTTATACATTGGGGCAGGGACACATATCGACCTGAGCGTAAACATCTTTATATTCAGATATTATCATCATTGATTTTTTTTTTTCAGCATTTAAACTTTAAAAAGTTTTCTTTGTAATCAGTGGAATAAGAGCATATGTGTTGGTTTCTGATCTGAACTCAATGTCCTTGTGTATAAGGCAGCTGAAGTGAGCCCTTAGATATGACTAGGTCCCTTGCATACTATCTTTTTTTTATACGACACTGAACCACTAATAAGACAGCTGAAGTGAGCCCTTAGATATGACTAGGTCCCCTGCATACTATCTTTTTTATACGACACTGAACCACAAATAAGACAGCATGGAGGAGGCCTTAGATATGGCCAGGTCCCTTGCAAACTGGCATACAATCTCTTAAGTTCTGTATTGAAATTTCAAGGTAAATCCAATATAGAAGTTAAAATTTTCTGAGAAACAAACCTTTGAAAAAGCTAGGTTATTTAGATTTGAACTAAGAAAAAGCGCACATCCTACAATACTGCTGAAAGACTTAGAGCTAAGATATCCAATATCAACTACGACCATATATCCAAACTAAAATTTAAATTACAATCTTTGTTTAAGAGCAGTAAATGGAAAAAAAAAAAATCAAGTAGAAATAATCATGTCAAACATTTCCAACAGCACACTTAACATTTTGGAGATGGAAGCCCTTAATTTCATTTTAAAATTCACTCCCAGCATTAAAAAATTATATGGGAAAACTTATAGATATTAATTAAAGCCATCACGATTCAGATTTTTACTAAGGTTTTGTACAAAGTATAATTACTGCTTCTACCAATTGTCAAAATGAACACATCATACCAAGAAAATATTTAGCAGCATCAAAGACACTCTTCAAACAACAACATCGTTATATCTCCTGGTAAAGGAGGCGGTGGTGTCATGGCTTCTACTGTCTACAACCAAAGACAACTGGATCTACTTAATGATAACACTTATGAACAGATCTTTCCACAAACTATTTCTTAAAAATGTGAATTATTTTAATAATTCTTACAAGAAATTAATCTCAAAAGAAGATAAATTTTGGGCTTCATTAATTACCATCCCAAAAATTCATGGTCTCCCTAAAACCCATAAACCCGAGATTCCTTCGAGACCAATTATCTCAGGTATAAGTTTGGCCCCCATAAAAGTAAGTAAAGCTGGCAACCATAGTCAGGGGCTACCTGAAGGCTCATTTTTCATTAGCTACTACAAGGTGTAGGAGAGGGCGCTACACTTTACCTTTGATCCATACCTTATAATTTTGAGTGTTAAGCAAGAAGACATCAAATACTATTTTTCCATAAGTTGGTATGACTTGACCTGGGATTGAACCCTGGTCTCCTGGGCCACTAGTGAACACTCTACCCATAAGGCCAATAAATTCTTACCCAAGTCACTATCCCCTATATTTGGTACTATCAGCAATACACACATCAATAATTCTGGTTCCTGCCTCAACAAAATAATATGAAAAACAAATCTTTAGCTAGTCTTGATATCAAATCTCTATATACGAACATACTGGTTTGCTAAATGTATTAAATGTTTAGAGAATCACCTTTGGAAAAAAAAAATTAAGTTACCAGTAGCCGTCTCTAAATTGAATTAAAATCTGTACTTAATGCACGTCACATTGTTATTTCCAACACAACAATACTTTTTATAAACAGAAATTCAATTTACTTATGGGTTCTCCTCTTAGTGGTGTTCTCACATGCATTTACCAAGAATACCTTGAATCCGGTCCTTTTAAATATATAATTCCAAGTAATTCTAATTACTTCCGATATATAGACGACATACTACTTATTGACCCACAAGAACTTGATTTAGTAAAGATCACTGACAGACTGAACCTCCCATAAAGTTCACACATGAACTGGAAACCAAAAACTCCACCTTTCTTATAAATCTTACTCGTAAGAAATAATGACAAATTAGAAAAAAAAGGGTTTTCTTCTCTCTCTCTCTCTCATAGATATATATTATTTCAAAAAATCTGCCAATTATCATGAACAGCATATCAAAACAGAACTCAATATTTCAAAATTAAAAGAGTGCTGGTTTAAAACCTAAAATTGTAAAAAGCATCCATGATAAAGTCAAGCCGTTGCTAAAAGCTTTATTCACTTGCAATCTTCATACAGTGTGATGAATCATCATATTATTCAAAGAAATCAAGAGGACTTCCTGTAGCATAATGGCTAAAGTGCTGGACTATGGCCTTGAAGTAAGCAAGTTCATTCACTTTTGAACTAATACTCTCGAGAAAGGCATGAACCCACTTATCCTCCCCTAGCTATGGGTTAAATAGTATCCGTACTGTTCTATAAGTATGGATTTGGCATTAAATAATCCACCAAGGTTGGTATGCCATTAAACAAAGAAAAAAAAAAAAAAACACCTGCAAAAATGTCCATAACACCAAAAGAGGAATTATTACAGGTTTTACCTGAGGGTCATCAGTATTTGCTCCCCTAAATATCTAAATGAATTTAATTATAGAGAAAATTTCTTAACCCTAAACCTTTTATACATTTTGTGAAATCTAAAGCCCACAAAATAAAACAAATACAAACTGCGATCAATACACCTAATATAATAAAACTTCCCCATAAACACATTATCTTATCTAGTAATTCTTCAACTAACTTCATAGAAAAAACCTCGGTATCAAAACTGCTACTTTGCAGCAAGAGAAGAAACTTACCTCCTGGATCAAAGCACATAAGACTATGCCTTGTCAAACAGTAGAAAATATGTTCACTTCTGGAGGCAGAAGTTATAGTGTGATGATCTCATCTCTCACAAGAAGAAATCTACCTCGCATGTAAATTTCTATATGCCGGAACTTACATAAAAGAGCATGCCAGCTGCAGGAGTGCAGTTGTTATTCATTGTGGACTGCTTTTTTGACTGACAGAACGAACAAGTTGACCAGAGGTATACTGAGGAAGGGCTGCTAGTCGCATGTGTTGTTATTTTTAGTCAACTGAGGCTACCCAATTGTCTGAGGACTGTACTACTGCTTTTGCTGGGACGAGTTATCTAGTGATTCTTCAACTAACTTCATAGAAATAACCTCGGTATTGTGACAAGGAAATACGACATCCTGATACATTTGGCCATCAGTGGACGATAGTAGTAAATGAGAAATACAGGATATGGAGATGGGAGAGAATATCTCTCCTTCACCCTCTCTATTATTACAAGGAGGTGTGGGCATGGGAGAACCTCACTCTCTATTAGCCATGTATGCGTCAGCAGAGAGGTAGACCCCTCAACCATATTTGGTATTAAGGAAGAAACTGCCAAAGAAAATCAACATGTGATTTATTTAAAACTACGAAAAGAAGTTAGTAGACATTTTTTAATCACCGGGTGAAGACGTAAAAGTCCAAAAAAATGCTGTGCAGAGAAAAGAAGAGGCTTATCATTTGATTGAACTCAGCATGGTAAGTCTTGTTAAACGAATATTTTAATGGAGGCTCCTCTGAGAGCATAGAAAGACTTTCTCGCTCCTGACCTCTACCTGAATTGTCTTGTTTTTGTTGTTTCTTTCTTTTATGCAATAAAAGAATCTCGTTAATCCAAACACAGCGGTTCAGAGTCATTCTTTTATTGTGAAGAATTGTATTTGTCGAAGACCTTGTATTTGAGGGGGAATAGCTAACCAGTTAGCTGCATTGACTATTAATATTTCACTTATAACTCGCCCAGTGGCTTTAAAATGTGGTTCCGATCAGGAGTTAGTGGTATCTGTAACAGTATCAAAACTGCTACTTTATCCTCTAAAACTATTCGTAACTTACTTAACACGAAATCTCATCAACATTGAATCTAAGGCTGGCGTCTATTCTATTCCTTGCAATAACTAAAACGAAACACTGCCGAGATTATCAGAAACTGTATAACAAAAAAAAATTTTAAAAATGTCTATCTGAACACAAATGTGATTTTAGATTAGGCAATTTTAATAATGCACTTTCCCTACATATATCAAAAACTAGCAATAATTTCAATGCCCACTCATATCTATAATAAAAGAATAAGAAATTTTTGAAGTCAGTTCTATTGCCCTTTTATCCACCATTCTATCTCCTTTCTTAGGTTCATTCGTTCTAAATAGCTATAACATATCAAATTTTAATTAATTTTGTCTCCTCACATATTCATACCTTCTTGAGCCCCATGTATTAAATTTAGATTTATCCTCATGAACAATACACTTTCTTCCTTACCTCCATTCACCACTCAAAAAAAATTAAAA
Organism: Sepioteuthis lessoniana; assembly: GCA_963585895.1. Classification (NCBI taxonomy): domain Eukaryota; kingdom Metazoa; phylum Mollusca; class Cephalopoda; order Myopsida; family Loliginidae; genus Sepioteuthis; species Sepioteuthis lessoniana. Next base: position 51,760,004 of record OY757945.1, on the reverse strand, counting down.
AAATAAATAAATTCTATCATTGTTTTTACCATCTTCCACTATATTTCTTAGAAACCCAACAAAGTTTTAAACATCAGTTCACATGCCAACAATGTAATAATATTTTCAAAAATAAGAACGTTGAATGCACAGTTAGGAGTCTTTCTTTTCTCCTGCTATTTCATCAAACACCCATCACTATTTTAACAACATTTTTCATGAGTTTAAAGTCCTGAAGAAGGTTATAACCGAAACGATACATGTCTACTTTCATAACAAATTCATCAAAATTTGGATTATTTGTTTTTTCTACTTTTTCTTCATACTGTTGGATTATATATAAACACACACACACACGTGTGTGGTTAAAGAGTTATGAATATTATTAGGTATCATTTATGACAAAGACCTACAGAATTGCCGTAGATCTTCATAATAAATAATGTCATCTACTGAAAGTAACGTCAACATATGTATAGGTAAATTGCACACACACACTGCTAATGGCAGGTTAAAATCTAATCTGGTAAAATAAGATAAAAAGTCTTCCAAACTATAGCCATCTTAGTACTACTGTACGGTTACAGCACTTGGACTCTAAAGAAATGATGGGAGAAAAAGCTAGATGAGAACTATAGAAGGAGGCTGTTTTATACAAATTCTGGAAACAGCAGCTGTACAGCCACTTACCTCCCATCTTGCAAACTATCCAATAAGGATGAGCTGGGCATTGCTGGAGAAGTAAAAACAAACTCATAAGTGATGTTCTATGGACTACTACACATAGACACACCATTTACCAGACACTAGATCCAGTCTAGATGATTTGACAGCAGGGATGGATGACAAGAAAGAGTCAAAGAAATCCTTGCTGTTGATACACCTTGAGGATGATGACCTTAGATAACACTTTTGTTACAGATTCTACAAACTGTTATTAGAGGACAACCAATTTCCCAAAGATTAGGCTGCAGTATGTGTTAATCTCCTTCAGCAGTGTTCTTTTTTTCAGGCAATATGTAGGGAAAAAAAAAAAAATACATTCATCTTTGAGACCAGGGTCATTTTGCTGCATACCCATGGCCTCCATATCCAGCAAACAATTTATTGCATAGGTCACTCGAGAGGATGAAATTGAATACTCTTCCAAGAAAGCAGCTGCACATCTTAGTTTTGATACGCCATAAATATGGGGTACCCAATGAGAACTGAACTCAGTACCAATTACCTGTTTGGTGCCCATTACAACTCAGGAGGTACCCTAAGGGTCACTTACTAAACTTAATGAGAATCAATCTCACAATGAATTGTCTGCTAGCTAAGCTCACTAAAAACTGCACCATGCAAAGTGTCTATATTGTCTTTCAGGTGGAGGTGCCCATGGTGTAATGGTTATCATTATAGGAAATGGACACGGCGACACGAGTTCAAATCCTGGACAAGACTGATTGCATTTCACATAGCATTAAATACCCTTGGGAAAGGGATGAATCCAATTATTCTCCCTCCAGCTATGGATAAATAGTAGAACAGACTAGGTTCTTCAGCCTTGGTGAGGCAACTAGTCTAGAAGGAAAACTCTGAATTCAAACCTGTTAAACTCCACTTAAAAACTGACCTTGTGTTATATCCTGCCCGAGCAGAGGGGTTGGGAAAATATGATATTGTCTTTCAGGTACTATTTACCAACCCCTCCGCTCGGGCAGGATATGACACAAGGTCAATTTTTAAGCGGAGTTTAACAGGTTTGAATTCAGAGTTTTCCTTCTCTTAGACTAGTTGCCTCACCAAGGCTGAAGAACCTAGTCCGTCCTACTATTTACCCATAGCTGGAGGGAGAATAAGGGGGTTCATACCTTTCCCAAGGGTATTTGCCCGAAAGTGAACGTAATAGCGCGACTGGAGTACGAACTCACGTACTACGATTCCGCAGTGCATCGCTTTAACCATTACACCACGAGTCTCAGGTAGCCTCAAGTTTTTTTTAAATTCAAAATAGATTTTAATTGGTCCATCATCTCTTAACTATCTACTCTTTTTTTTCTTTAACATATTCATCAGGATTTTTTTTTTATTCATGTTCAACTACCATGTAAATACTAACAGACTTAGAAAAGGTCCATGAAACATGGCGGATATTCATAGCAATCTTATAAGGGGCGTGCAACTACAGCAAGGGAGACAATCTGACCACTAACACAAGTGCAGAAATAGTTTTAGAATTTAGGATATTTACTACATGAAGTTTATCTGTGAGGACAGATTTGACACAAGGTCATGTGGCATGCACACAGGGTCAATAAGTACATAAAACCAGATTCTTTGTTTACAGTTAATAGTAGCAAATATATTGGTTTGAGTCATAAATAAATTCCATTTTAATAAGATATCATTTATAATTGGATAATTTAACATTGAATTAATTCCAATTAATATTATATTCGCCATTATTTTGAATCACCTCTTGCTATTTATCAAAGAGCTCGTTGGTTCCTCTCAAGTAAAATTCAGATGGTTTTGAGTTCAACAGGTTTTCCAAAATGTTTCCACCTGATACTGAGAAAATTTTTTGTCATTCATAGCATTTTGTAGAGAATAAAAAAGATGAAAATCACTTGGGGCAAGATCTGGTGAATATGGTGGTTAGGGTAAAATGGGCGAGCCTTAATCCAATATTTTTTTTTTTCCTGCACGATTCTTGCTGAATGTGGTCTTGTGTTATAGAAAAGCACAACGTTGACAAGTGAAGGGTATCTTCCTAAAAGATTTTCACGCACGTTGCAGCTGTTGAGAGGTCAAGTCTACATTGAGTATCCAATTAAGGTTTAAAAACTCAAAATGAATAATACTGCCGTGATTTCACTATATACACAGTGTAAATTTTCTTCCATAAATCTGCCTTTGAATTAGGCTGCGGAGATTAATCCTTGTTAATCCACTGCTTTCGTGCTGAACATTGTCATAAAAGACTTTTTTTTTGGTTACCAGTAATGAAATTCTTAAATAACAGGTCATTTCTTTGCCTTGAAAGAAAATTTGACACGATAGACATTATTCTAGAAAGATGAAACAACAAAATGTCCAGATTGTTTACTTGTTCTATCTTTTTTTTTTTTTTTTAAAGTGGAAACAGATTGTGCATTAGAATATGTTGAGGTCTAGCGCTAATTTCTGAATATATTTGCATGGATTGCATTCCATCAATTCTCTTAAAGCATCATGATCATCTCTCAATGTACTGCCAGAACAAAAACTTAAAAATCCGTTTCAGACTCAGCAGTTAGTAATGACACTTTGGTTATAAACTTTATCAATTTTCTTTGCAGTTTCTGTTTTATGTGGTTTTAATCTTCAACTCCTCCCACATTATATAAAGAATATACACTTTCAGTTCCTCCATTTTAGGGGTGTGGGATCATAGATAAATTTTGATACACACTCTTTCATTAGCGAAATAAGAATGACCAAAAAAGGAACTCTTTAATCAGGGAATCTCTCGTGGCATTTAAAATGTTAAAAGTTGGAAATGCTGACTTACAACTTGCTTTAAAAAAAAAAAAAAAAAAAAAAAAAAAAATTTTGTCAGATTTTATTTGTACGAGTCTTTATTAATTTTAAGTTTTTTTTTCATTATTGGTGCTTTTCATCACAATGATTGGATCATTTGTCCTATGATTGTTAAACAAGTAGCATGAACTGGAAAATAAGAGATTCTTTATTTTCAATCTAAGATGCTTAACATTTTGTGATTAAAAAGCAACAATAAGATGAAAGAAAAACTAGTCAAAAAATTTAAAATCCACAGTGCCAGATTAGTTGGGTTTATGGTATATCAATCATTGTAGGTTATTTAATGCCAAATCCTCTTTATACATATATATTAAATATATAGGATTTGGTTTGGTTGGGTTTTATGGCATATCAACCATTGTAGGTTATTTAATGCCAAATCCTCTTTATACACACATTTTTTTTTTCATCATGTGTGTGAAATACATACAATACCCTGCCTTCATAAGACACCAATCAAGGGTGATGACACTGTTTCAGTAGCTCAAGGCAGTACTGCGACTCCTGGTACTACCAAGCAGCTTTTGCCACCAGACAGGATATTTAAAAGAACATATAAGATGAGACGGAGAATATACCAACAATGTTCTCCACCGAAATAAATTTATTATGACGGCTTAACCAAGTTTGAGTCTCCATTTAATTGCTCTCTCTCTCTCTCTATATATATATATATATATATATATATATATATATATATATATATATATATATATATATGTATGTATGTAATTACACCAGATCAACTAAATGTAGAGATTAAATTGTACATTCATCTTCATTTTTAGTGCAGCTTGTCAAATATATGAGATTTGTAAACATTTTGTAGATAACATTCTTAAATGAATACAAGTTCTTTTTTGCACACAGTTTGTTCTATTTGACCCATAGTTAGGACCCTACCAAGTGCTACCACACTGGGTGGGAGTGGAGTTGGGAGTAACGGCAATGAAGGGATATTTCACATTCCCCAAATCTCAAAGGCTGGGCCTCGCTATCAGATGGTTTAATATCTTATCCCGGACACTCACTGAAGGTCGTCTTACCCCTCTGCAGAGAGACAGTCAGGCAACTGAGCTAACAATATCAGATTGGGACCTACAACTAGAGAGTTTTGTTTAACAGCATATCGATCTCTATGGGTTATTTACAGTAGATAGTCAAGACATTTATAAGGGATTTAAATGAAAATAATCTTAAACAGAGCATAGCAGCAAGACAAAGATTCTACGTACCCCATCGGATACTTTATCAACTAATTTCATTCAATTATCATGGTTCGGCTTTTCTAAACAATCTTTCTTTACACATTAAATCACAAGATTTCTTTATGCTTTGATACCATGTAAATATTAACAGACTAAGAAACGACCTATCAAAACACAGAGGCCATCTAAGACTATCCAAAGAACCTCAGGAGGACTACAGCAAAGGAGACAATTTAATCGCTGACCATCGGCACAAGTGCAGAAATATGAAACTGAATTGGCCATAGTTTCAAAATTTGGGATATTTACCAGGTGTGAAGCAGGTCTGACACAAGATCATGGCTTATGCATGCAGGGGATGATAAGTACAGAATCAGCAAAAGATATACAGACCCCAAGGCCAGCTGGGGGGTCAAAGAGTTCAAAAGGTGTGTCACCTTCCTGTGTGGGGAAATCCACTATGCTTACAAATGTATATCTGGTGATTGGGAGTAGCTATACAGTTATTGTGCAAATGACCTTACAAAGAGCAGGAATCTCTCCTCCACTCAGCTGAGTGAATAATAAAGTAGATCGAGTTCTTTAGCCTTGGTTAGGCAACTAGTCAAGGAGAAAAACTCCTAATTCAGACCACTTGAAAAAAAAAAAAAAAAATCTTGTGTTGCATCCTACCAGTAGCAGAGAGGTTGGGTAGATACATATACTTATTGGTTGATGGGCCACAGGAAGAAGACAAAAGGTATGGACAAGCTAATTTGATTGTTGATCAGTTCCATTGTCAACATGCAGGAGGCTGATCTATGAACCTGTTACTCTGAGGGGTATAGATTCTGACTGATTTTAAAACCATGCCAACCCACCTTGGGTTATTTTTTACCAAGTAGTTAGAGAATTGCATTCATTTTACATTGAAACTTACATTTTTTGTGAAGTTGTCAAAGGCTTTTTTGCAGTTACATAGTATCAAGTATTCCTATATAATACAAATAATTTGCAGTTTTATAGCTTCAAGTATTCTTATCTAATACAAATAATTTTTATAGTTCTATGCTTTTAAGCATTCCTATTTACTAATAACTATATAGTAAAGTAAAGTTAGCGACCATAGTCGAGGGTGACCCGAAGGCTCCCTTTTCGATAGCTACTACACCAAGGTGTAGGGGAGGGCGCTACTCCATTCCCAGGATTGCTCCACTTTACCCTTGAACCGTACCTTATAATGCTGAGTGTTAAGCAAGGTGGTATCAAGTACCATTTTTAAAGTCTTTGGTATGACTCGACCTGGGATTGAACCCAGGTCTCCCGGGCCATTGGCGAACACTCTAACCACTGGGCCAATAGCTTCAAGTATAGCTTCAAGTAACTCTTAATACAAATAATTTAGTTATATATTCCTAATCAACACAAATAATTTTCAAACGAATTTGAAAAAACAAATTTGACCAATAGATAAAATCCTAACAGGTACTCGACACTATGCAGGTCTCCAGAATTAAAGCCTTATCATCAGAAGCAGCTTAGTGCTGTACCCAGGATATAAACAAACACACACACACAATCAGGGAGGCGGGGGAGGGGTCTTACCTCTCTGCAGTAGAAGTTGGTGACTCAAAGGCTCCCCTTTCAATACCTACAACACCTAGGTGTGTGGGGGGGCACTACTCCTTTCCCTGGATTGTTCCATTTCACCCTTAATACGTACCTTATAATGCTGAGGGTTAAGCAAGGAAGTATCAAGTACCACTTTTGAAGTCTTTGGTATGAATTGACTTGACTTGGTTTCTTTGTTTAATGACATATCAACCTTCATAGGTTAATTAATGCCACCAAAGCCATCCTTCTAGAAAAACAATCATGGTACTATTTAACCCATAGCTGGGGGGATAAGGGGATTCATACCTTTCCCAAGGATATTTATTTGAAAGTGAATGTACGTACCTTATAATGCCGAGTGTTAAGCAAGGAGGCATCAAGTACCATTTTTTGAGTCTTTAGTATGACTTGACCTAGGATTGAACCCCAGTCTCTTGGGCCATTGATAGTGCATTCTAATCCCTACCTACAAAGGGTGGGGGGGGAGTCTAAGGACTATTTAGAGAGGTGCACACTTTAGATTTGTCAGTATGTCTATCTTTCCAACAACAAAACAACTAAGGTTGCTTACATTAGACGGTGTACTGTATTTCTCTTCATAACCAAATTAAATCTCGTCTTACACGTGTGTCGACTTACTACTCACAACACAAGTTACATATAAATGTAAAAAACATGAAAATTTTTGTAATAAATGTTATTTTCATTACTCAGTCATCTGTATCAGTTTCAAAAATTGTGAAATACTGCATTTACCCAACCCCTCTGCCATTGGCAGGATATGACACAAGGTCAATTTTCAAAGAGTACTGTTGATTTGAATTCAGATTTTTCCTTCTCCTAAACTGATTGCTTAACCAATGTTAAAAGAACCCAAGTCTGCCCTTACTATTTATCCATAGATGTAGGGAGTGCAGATGGATTCATGCCCTTCGCAAGGGCATTAGCAGAAAGTGAAACAGAAACAGCCTTGTCCAGGATTTAAACTCTGGTTGCCAATTGTATTTTCTATGACGATAAACATTACATTAAGTATGCACCCTAATATACGTAGGTGTGTGCGGATGTACTGTCCAGTCCCATTTGCTTGAACACTGACCCTACCCCCACCCCTTTAAGTGCAATGGAGAGGTACAGCCTGAGAAGGTAGAGGGATGCTTAACTTTTGGTTAATTTGCATTTCAGACACAAAATGGTCATCCGCTAAGAAGAGTTTTGAAGATTATAACGCACCAATTTCCTAAGAGAAGAGAAGAGTCTGCTAGCCTTAAAAATAAATAAATAAATAAAAAAATTTAAAAATCAGCAATTTTTTTTTAAATTTCAGTTTGAAAGACAAAGACAACCTTTATCACCAGCACAAAAAGAAAAAAAAAAAAAAAAAAAAAAAAAAAAAAAGCCTGGTCTCTTCTTGATTTTATTAACACTGCAATATGCTACAACGACACCTTTCAGGATATCCAAAACATTGAAATATAGAAAACTTTTGTGTTATTTTATTAAACAAAATTTTATGTACATTGTTTGCATGCAACAAACTTTTCTTTTTGTACATTTGACCTCTTCTGACATTAGTCAAAGTAGATGGTACTTGTCTGAAGAGATGGTCCTAAGTGAAAAGTAGTGGCGTATGTGCTGGCATCAAACAGGGATACTTTTGGAACATCTAGAACCTGGAATTATTTCAATAAATAATTTTATTTCAAAATTTACATAAAAGCTTGTCAATTTTTATAGGGAAATGTTTGTAGATCTCATTATCAACCATGTTCTCACATTATTTTATATCTTTTTGCTATATACACATGATACAACCACCCATGAAAGCAACCCAAAGCCATGAGTTATTAAAAATTGGCAGGCAATTTTCTATGGTAGATATGAATTAGTGGTGGTCCCAAAAAGAAACTATGTCTGGGCTTTAAATGGTTAAGGATCATTTGAGAATGTTTCTTGGAGGAAACACTGCTGCTTTTAAACCGAAACCATTCTTTATGATTCTAAGAACCCTTGTACATTTAATCCTATTTACCCAACCCCTCCGCTCGGGCAGGATATGACACAAGGTCAATTTTTAAGCGGAGTTTAACAGGTTTGAATTCAGAGTTTTCCTTCTCCTAGACTAGTTGCCTCCCCAAGGCTGAAGAACCTAGTCTGCCCTACTATTTACCCATAGCTGGAGGGAGAATAATTGGATTCATCCCTTTCCCAAGGGTATTAGTGCTATGTGAAATGTAATCAGGCTCGTCCAGGATGTGTCGTCGTGTCCACATCCTGCGACGATAACCATTACACCACGGGCACCCTTGTACATTTAATAGGGTATGGATTTACCCAACCCCTCCACACAAGCAGGAAGTGATGCAAGGCTAATTTTTAAAGCAGCGATTTTAACTAGGTTTGAATTCCTAAGACAGATTGCCATACCAAAGTTCAAGAGCCTAATCTGCCCTACTATTTACCCAGGGTTGGAAGGAGAATAGTTGGATGTATACCTTTCCTAAGGGTATTAGTACAATGCGAAATACAGCTTCGTAGAAGATTTGAACTGGTGGCCAGGTTCATTTCTTAAGACGATAACCACTATACTATATGTGCCTTCAAGTTTAAAAATGTAAAGAAGCACACACTGCCTTTCTACTATCACTAACCCAAAATCATTGATGATTCTGAATCTATTCAAAGAGTGGTTCCTGTATCATTTCATTCTCCAAGTTTGTCAGTTCTACGAGGTATATATAGTAGTCCAACTTCTGAGTAGTCAGTTAATACCAATCTATCTGTGTACTAAGTTAAATAAAACAAATTCAAGACAGTGTTTTTTTTGTAGTTTGAATAGGTATATACTAAGCTTAGATTAGTCTGGCACCAAGCCAAAAGTCTAGAATACCTAATGAGGATGAAACTCACCACTCAATAGGTAGGAAATATGAAACCCACTTATAAAAATAGCAAAGTGTTTATCTTGTTATGTGGGTAACTAGGGCACCTCACATGGTGTGAATATAAATTCGCTAACCATAATGAATTTGATTCTCACTGGATACTTCATACTTCTGGCTTTGTGCCACAACTAATTTAAGTTTTGTGTAGCAAGCACTTAACCTGTTGCCAATGGGTACTTCAGCTAATACGAACATATTCTATTCAAATATGAGGGTCATTCAATAAATAAGGGAATCTCTTTAAAAAGCAAAATTAATTTCTTCCCAGAATTTTTTTCCCATAGAAATAAATTCTGCATTGTTTGGAATTGGTTTATATCAAAAATTATTTCAATCCCACAAAAAATATGTTTTGAGGCTATTCAAAATGACAGCAAACCATACAGTGCTCTATGCTTGAAACACAGGTCTGTCATCAAAATTTTTGGTAGCTGAGAAGTGCAAATCATGTGAAATTTACATAAGAATGAGTTATGGGTACAGAGAAGTGTTTTAATGAAAAATGAATGGGCTAAACATGGATTTGTCACAATGTTGAAAAAAGTTCATGAAGTGGAAATATACTCTCTGGTAAAAAGAAAATATTTTAGGTGCAGTGGTTAGTGAATATGGTCATGCTGACATTCTTATGGGACCTATCATTACTGAAAGTCGCACTTTGAAAAAGGTACAAGAGTAAAGAAAGCTTTTTATTGCCACAACTCCTTAAACAAATTCAACTACAAGGCATAACTGAAATTGGTTTGGTTTTATGGTATATGTAGGTTATCTAAAGCCAAAACAATTTAACACGTTTTGTAGATAATATTTTTAAATGAGCTTGAGCTTTTTTTGCACACAGATAAATATTTTCACTTATTTCAATCTAATACAAATAATTCTATTTACTATTCATCATTTGTTTGCACATAGAAATGTTTTTGATTGGTTTGGTTTCTTTGTTTAATGGCATATCAACTCTTTTAAGGTTATTTAATGCCAAAGCCATTCTCCAAGAAGAACAGTCATGGTACTATTTAACCCATAGCTGGGAGGATAAGGGGGTTCATACCTTTCCCAAGGGTATTTGCCCGAAAGTGAACGTAATAGCGCGACTGGAGTACGAACTCGCATACTACGATTCCGCAGTCTATCGCTTTAACCATTACACCATGAAGACACCCCCCCCCCCAAATGTTTTTGAGTATTGCTATTTGATACTAACAATTCAATTAAACATCAGTCATTTGTTAAGACAGTTAAATGATCAAACAGTTCTATTTCTAACAATTCAATTCAGCATAAGTCATTTGTTTGCACTCACTTTAAATGCCAAAGTTCTATTTCACCCATTGCCAGGCCCCTATGGCAATGAAGGAGTACCCCATATTCTCCAAAGCTCCAGCATTACTGGAGCCTCACCATCAGATTGTTTAGTGTCATAACCAGGACACTCATTGCGGGAGTCTTACCCCTGTGCAGAGATGCAGTTGGTGTATTCTACAGTCCCAGCCAATTGACCTGGGCATGACTGAAAGCTAAAATCTTTAAACAGAAATTTCAAGCTACAGACAGTATAAACAAGTGCTGGTCCCTGAACGACTGGTTATATACGAACAAGCAAAGAGTGTACCCAAGTTTAAAACACTCAAGAATTGTTTGAGTTTGTTTCTCAAAACGGAACATAACTGGTTTTAAAATGAAACCAACTTTATCATTCTGAGCCCTTGTTTAAGAATTTAAATATGAATACATTGCCCATCTACTTTCGCTCTAAGGATGACACAGTCAGGTGATGAAAAATAGTTCCTAAGCCGTGCATGATTATGTAGCAATTTAACTTCAGAATCAGCTTATTTAGCCAAAGCTAAAATTGTTCTGTGTAGATCCTTAATGAGCAGACAGATAAAACTGTCTACTTACAAGACATAGCGAATGTGATAGACTAAAGACAAAAATATCAATAAGAACATTATACTAGTCATAACATAGGAACAAGAAATTGTTATTGTTAATTGTGACATCAGCACATGTCACAACATTTTACTTGGGACCATCTTTTTAAACAAATACAATGGATTTTCCTTTTTTTCGAACCCTAATTTTTTCTGGATTTTCAGGGTCGTAAAGACACTTTCTGGAGTCGCCATCAACCAAAAATTCTAACAAAATTAAACAGCAAGCAACCAACCAATCAGGCTGCACCTCTCTTCAGCAATGAACCAATCACATTGCTTTTCCTTCATGACCTTAGGCCGGAAGCCTTCGACCAGCATGGTGTCACATACTGAAAAACATAATTATACAACATCATATTGGAGACAGGACAGTTATGTTTTTTTTTTTTTTTTTTTGGTTGATGGTAACTTAAAAATTAGTATCTACGTCCCCAAATTAAAAAGAAAAAAAAGAAAAACTAATAAAAATAATTCCCTAAACTTAATTTATCAAAAATAAAATCTTTTAAAACATAAGAGAAAAATGAGCAGAATGAGTATTTTTTTTTTTTTTTTTTTTTTTTTTTTTAAAATCAAGAATTTTTCAAATTAATAATTTAAGTTTAAAATTGTCTAAGATGAGACAAGACAAGGTTTAGTCCCCCCCAACCTTCTAAATTTTTTTATTTTTTTGACTAAACAGTCCAATTAGGTCTCAGATGATGTTGGTGTTTCCATTTAAGAAGGAATGAATAATTCTAATTTGCATTTATCTTTATTATTTTTTTTAAATGCAATCCCACAGAATTTTCATTCAATTGCAAATTTCACAGGAAATTTCTTTAATCCTCAAGTGAAAGCATTTTTTGCATATTGTTCTAATAAAAAAATCTCCAAATAATGTCCTATTTTAGCAGGGTTATCTTTTTTTAACAGACAAATATTTTGAATAATATCTAAAAATGGCTTGGATGGTTCTTTTTATTTTTTTTTTTCAACTTTTTTATTTTTTTTTTTCGACTAGGTCCCAGATGATTCTGGTTCTTCTATTTAGAAAAGAATGAAAGATTCTAATTTACATTTCTTAATTAGCTCGATTAAATCAAGTGGAATAGTTAAAAAAAAAAAAAAAAAAAAAAATGCAGACCCCACAAAATTATCTTTCACTTGTAAATTGGACTAGAAACAGCTTTATTCTCAAAAGCCTTTTATGTGTATTGTCCTGATAAAAATCCCTCACCGGGCACAGGTACCCAGCTTTTTAGCTGGGGGGTGTTTAGCATTCCTGCTGGATGGAATATCAAGGTCAATGATACATTCCAGGCCAAATGCACCCCCCAACCTTCAGGTGGGTGAAGAACCATTGACAAACGAAGGAGAGCACTAGACCTTTGGGTCTAGTTTAAGCTACAAGCGGGCATGTGTGCCGGACTCACATTGCACTTATTGATTCCAGGAGCCCACAGGACCATCTAGCTCACTTTGCACTAACTGAACCTATGACCAATATAGTCCAGCAGGGCAAGAGACTCCTGTCCTATTTCCCCTTCCCTAAAACCTCCACTATAAAAAAAAACAAAACCTTGTGTCAAATCCTGTCTGGGAGGAAGTGATAAAGATACCCAATAAAAATCTAAGACATGCAGTTTTTACTGGATTATGGTAACAAACATAAGACTTTTATTGATAATTATGTGGCGCCACAATCCAACTATCGTCATTATGCCACAGGGACATTTATTTAGTGATTATTGGTTTGGTTGGGTTTTATGGCATATCAACCACTGTTGGTTATCTAATGCCAAATCTTCTTTATACATATATATATATATATTAAATATATAGGATTTGGTTGGGTTGGCTTTTATGGCATATCAACCATTGTAGGTTATTTAATGTCAATTCCTGTTCATACTAATGAAATATATATATACATGGTTTGTAAATACATTTTTGTTGAAAACATTTCTAGACAAGTCTGCACTATTATTTTGCAGAAAGATAAATGATTCCAAGTATTCTTATCAAACATGAATAATTCTATTTATTATTAATCATTTATTTGCACACAGTCAAATGGTTTCAATTATTGCTATGTAGCAGTAACAATTTAACGTCAGTCATTTGTTTGCACAAATTTAAATTGATATTCATATGATTTGTAAGTGAATAGTTTGTTGGTAATTTCATTTTTAAATGAGTTCAAACTAATTTGTTTGCACACTAGTCCTGCTATTATTAAATGGTTTCAATTATTGCTATTGAACACTATTCATTCATTTTCACACAGTCAAATGGTTCTAAGTCTTGCTATGCAATACCAATAATTCAGGCAGACAAAGTTTCAAGTATTGCTATCTAACACTAATGATTCTATTCAATATTACTCATTCATTTGAACACAGTAAAATGGTTTCAAGTATTGCTATGAATCACTAACAATTCAATCACCATCAGTCATTTGTTTACAAACAGTTAAATGATCCAACAGTTCTTTTTCTACCAATTCCATTTACTCAAGTCATTTTTTTGTACCCAGTTTAAATGTCAGTTATATTTGACCGATAGAGAGGACCCTAACAGGTGCTACCACCCTGTGTCAGAGTGGACCTGGGAGCAATAATAATGAAGGGGTACTCCACATTAGCTTGAGGACTAGAGCCTCACTATCAGATGCAGTTTAGTGTCATATCCAGAACACTGCAGAGGGTGCATTCAACCCATCTACAAAAGACTCAGAGTATTCTACAGCCCCACCCAACTGGGCCGTATTTATAACAGATTATCAAGTCATGAATCAGGAGGATATACAACAATTCAATGAAGAAACTACAGTGTTTCAACGATTGCAATTAAGTGCAATCTCATAAATCAATTGACTTTTTATCTATACATTCATGTAGTCTAATTAATTTCAACACTCAAGCAGACTTAAATGAGTTTGGTTCTCACTGGTTGCCCAAGGCTTGGTAAAGTTTTAATTTGATACATAATTATTTACTTTCATCAATTTATTCACCTGCTTCTTTATTTATTCTTTTTACATAAATGTCACCAACAGTGTGTGCAGGGGCAGATAAGGGTTTAAGAGGACCTTTGGCTAATAAGATTTCGAGCCTTTTCATTACATATGTTCCCTGCTCCATCTTTTTTTGTACTATTTTGCCTAATTTGTACAATGCTGAGCAATTTTAAACTTATTCCAGGTCTGAGTTCAAAGAAGTGTACGATTAAGCTCAGTAGACAAAATTTAAAAAAAAAAAAAATAAATAAAATAAGAAAGAGTGTTGCATCAAAATCTAAAGGAGGGGATCATTCAAAAGGACCCATTATATTTAAAACGCACTCCATCTAGAAGGGCCACTAATACTCTAATTGTTTCAAATTAGTTCAATAGACCCCCAATAAATCTGAAAAATCTTTGTTCATATCTTTTTCTTTCAATTTTTATCAAGGGGCCCAAGATTAGTCTGGGGGACCCCTAGGCTACAGCCTATATGTAAATCTGGCACCGAGTGTGTGTGTGTGTGTGTGTGTGTGTGTGTGTGTGTGTGGCTTTAAGTATACTATTAATCTTTGATAAAATCCATTGGGGGAGTGAAGTCTGTTGATTTTTGTGGCTTTTCTATCTAGCCAGTTATTTTTGCCAAGAAACAAACGTATGATTACAGCAGAGGACGGAGGACACAAGTAGTGTTCAGAAATATATATATATATCTTTATTGATGATAATAAAAATTTTTTTTTTTTTTTTTTTCCAAAAAATACCTTCCTCGCCCTCCGAGTATTCAGAAATTTCAAGAGAATTGACCACTGAAAGTGTATTAAATATATTTTTATTAATTTATTTTTTCTCTAAGTTGCATTAATAAAAAATTGAAATATTTTGTTAAAAAGAAATGAATGATACTTTAGAATATTAAAAAAAAACAAAAAAACTTAAAATCAAACAAAACAAAACAGGCAAGACTGAAAGCATGAAGACCTCCCCAACTTTTTTTTTTTTTTTTAATATCAAGTCAGACTAATATTTCTTTAATTAAATAAAATAGGCCCTTAAGAACTAATTAAATTTCAATATTTGAAAAACATTCTAATTAAATTTTAAATTACAAAAATAAAAATATAAAATAAATAATAAATAGACGAAAATATAAGCTTTTATTATTTTTTCATTCAAATAAATAATATTTGAAATAAAATCTTATGGTCTTAAAAATCAAGAGATATATTTTTATCTTTTAAATAAATAAAGTTGAGAAAACTAAGAAACAGAAAAACTTTAAAGAACACTAGACAATTTTTTAAACTTACTTTTTTTTTTTTTTGCTTTTAAATTTATGAATCAAGATTTCCTTTTTAAAAGTTTTAATTGACAAAAAAGAAATAAAAAGATACTTTAAAACATATCTCAAATTCCTTTTCTTATGTTTTACCTGTTGAAAGTAAATAAACTATTTCATTTTGAAGCAATTTCATGAAAATATTTTATTCTAAAAATATTTAATAAATCTTAATTTAATTTTTTTTTTTTTTTTTGATAAAATATTTAAACTAAATAAATAATAATAAAAAAAAACCCAACCTGATGCAATAAAAAAAAAGGGGGGAAATTATGTAGTCATACAAGGCTATCTAATAATAATTCGTGGGCAGCTTATTATTTGTTAATAACCGCAGTTATTTTACCGCCAAATATGTAAAATGGGAAATATTTAAATATTAACTTGAAAGAAAGAAAATAATAATAATTAACTTAAAGTTTATTCTTTGATTAGTAAAAAAAAAAAATTAAATAAGTAAAAAAAAAAAGTGATGCTTCTTTTGGAGTGAAAGGTGGTTAGGTTTTTAGAAAAAAAATAATTTTCATAAATGAAATGTTGACTTACTTTGGCATCGTAGAGCACCCTTGCTTTGGTGGGGTCAGGTTCAAAGCACAAAACCACTTCTCCCAGTTGAAAATTATATTTTAATAGACCCGATCTTGTACCAGAAGCCATCAGCTTTTGTCAACACGAAGCCATTAAAAGTCGAGCGGAAGTGGTAAGGACCGGTTTTCGGCATGTCGTAAATTTATATAAACGTCAACATTAACACGTACCGTTACAAACAAGGACAATAAACACCAAATTTATCATGGATTAATATTTTAACCGATAAGATTATCTATTAACTTGTTGTTTGTTTTCTTTTTCTGGGTTTAACAAATATCTCTTAAAATTCGTGTTAAGAGAAAGGAAGAGGCAAAAAAGAAATACAAATGCCGTAAATTGGTTTGTATGTCGGTAATGTCGTAAAAATGATTGACAATATGGTTAGTGCTTGATTTTGTCATATCGTGGGAAAGTTTTTAATCTATTTTATTTTGAATGTTTCATAGATTAAAATACACTTCTAATCTAATGCAGAAGAAAAACGAACTTGCTCTTTCAAAACTAGTTTAGATTTTTAAGAGCAAATTTAGGAATCTTAGTTTAATTTTACACCAAGGTATTAATATGGGATATGATGGGTTGCTTTATTTAGCGGCATATCAATCCCTCATGGGTTACTTAAGGAATAAATTTGATTCGTTTGTAGATTTGATTATGATTTTGACAATACTTTCACCATTCCATTATAATCATTTTTTAAATGCATTTTCTTAAATTATAATAATCATTTAATTTCATATATATCAAAACAGAATTTGGCATTAAATAACCCACAAGGGTTGATATGCCGTAACACAACAACCAATCAATCTGATTCGTTCGAAAAAGAAATTGAATTGCAATCTTCAGAAGTAAACCTCATCCACTCACTTTTATTTATGTGAATAATATGCCAATGTTTAATGTTAGTTTTGTCGGGGGGGTGTCTTCTTTTTTGTTTTGTTTTGTTTTTAAACCATCTTCAGGGCGATATTATTATGTGATGTCTCTACCGTAAAATTATTTTCAAATGAAAATGAAATGAATAAAAAAAATTGAGAAATTTCTTGGCATTCATTCTAATATTGTTAATGATGTTCTATTAAAAAAAAATGAATGTGATAAAATTAAAGTTCGAAAAAATTTTATTTTATTTAACAATTTTTTTCTTTTATTTACCTCTTTTCTTTTTCAAATGACAAAAGGTTTAAGCATTTGCTGTAGTTTTTTCTTTTATTTTGAACCCTTAAAAGAATTAAATCATTTAGAATTTTCAAAAATAACGTCCCTGTGTGTAGTTAAAAACTTTTAAAATTTTCATTTAATTTTTTTTTTAATTTATACTAAATAAAACAACGTGTCTATTGTTTTTTCCTTTAAAAATCCAGTCTTGAATATATTTTTATTAGAAATCCTATTGAAACTATTAAAAATTAAAAATGATTTATTAATAATTGATAAAAACTGATTTAAACATGGAATATTATAACTTTTTTTACTAAATATGGAGATGAAAATTTTCCAATATCTTTGTATACCGTAGAAAATTTTTCCATTTTTTTTTCTTTTTAACAATTATTAGGTTTATTTCCATCTATATATCGAATAAAATAACATGTCGTAGATTGTAATAAAAATCTACTTTAGAAAATATTTCGATTGGAAATCCATTTGAAACTATTAAGATTAAGCATGATTTATTAATAAGCAATAAAACAAGATTTTTTTTGGTTAAGACAACATCAAATCATAACATTGACCCAAAGATGTTAAAAAAAAGAACGAAACATGAGTAAGTAAAGTTGGCGACCTTCGTCGAGGGTGACCCGAAGGCTCCCTTTTCGATAGCTACTACACTGAGTTGTAGGGAAGGGTGCTACTCCATTCCTGAGATTGTTCCACTTTACCCTTGATCCTTACCTTATAATACTGAATTAAGCAAGGCAACAAAAGCACCATTTTTTGAGTCTGGGATTGAACCTCGGTCTCCTTGACCATTGGCGAACACTCTACTCATTAGGCAAACGGCCCGGTTAAACATGAAACCATAGCATAATATTCATATATAATTGAATATATCTGAATATCTCGTTTATATATATATATATATATATATATATATATATATATATATACTTTTTAAACGATGTTGCCTCTTTTGAAACGATTCCATTTCATGACATTGTAATATATGTACTTGGGTTATGTTATTTGAGATAATAAATGAGAAGTACAAATATTAACTTTAAAAGAGGAATTTTATTCTTCGTATACAACACCACGTGTTGGCTAGAAAATGTCCGGCGGTCAACACGTGTGTTTAGTGTTTGGAATCTCTTCAGCAACTGCCTCCTCTTCTGTCTTGGGTCGTCTTCGGCAACTGCTACTATCTCCGCTGATTGGCCAAAGGGAGAGGGAAAGCGAGAGAGAAAAGGAGAGAGAAGAGAAGAGAGAAGAGTGAGAGGCGATGGATTCTGGGATAGCATTCCTTGGCCGAGGTGGAAGTAAGGACCAAGATTTCTGTTAAGATAGTATTGACTGCCCATTTACTGACCTTAGTAAGGGAGGTGATGCTACAACATAATCAATTTCGAATATATTTTCCAGTATTACTCGTTTTTTTTTTTTAAATCCAAAACATTCGCTCTGAAGACGACTTTTCAGCTTGTATGCTTAACATATTTTCTAATATCATTGTTTTATTCTTATTTCTATACTTAGAATAATATTAAATTGAATATCTTGTATGTAGGCAAAACTTTAGTCGAAACACATGTCGGTAGAGGATTTACACTCCTATATTTTTAAATGGCCGTTGACGAACACGTAGAGTAGAAAAATTCTAGAAAAAAGGATCCAAGACACACTTATTCCCGAAACAAAAGTAGTGGGGCGTCGGTAGATTGAATTGTTTCGGGGACCTGATTGGACACAGTAGTCATGGGCCGTTGCTTGTAATTACGAACATGTATTTTGAATTTTCCCGCGCAAAAGTAAATCTTGTGTTTGGAGCCGGTCACGTGAAATGGTTACCTATGTAGTCTACGCTATGGAAAGCTTTCTCTTGTGGGGGTTGTATGTATCTTGGTTATTTCAGTGGAAATGCATCCGTATTTTACGGGTATGGCTCTCAATATTATTTCCTCCACAAATACAACACAAAACTTTACAATCGCGCGAAAGAAATGGAATAGAACACAACGAACATTAAACAACAAACAATTTAATATACATAAAACAGAATATGAAAACAAATAAAATACATGATGTGTAAATGGCCTTTTGGAAAATAAAGTTTGACAAGAAGAGAATAAATTTGTTTAAAGATGTGTGTATGTTCCTGTTAACGGAGTCCGTAAATAAGTCGTTCTTGTCGGTTTTTTCTTTTGAACGTGATTCGTGGCCATCTGTAGCTAGGTCATGAACTTTGGCTGTAGAAGAAAAGGAATTTGCCGGACAGTGTATCGACTACTGCTTTACTGACTTAATGGCTAGGCTTGTGGTTTAGTTATTTATACCTTAATAGTGGACCAAAGAATTGTCCTAAAATTTTGGTGCGTAGACATTTATTGACCAATCAAATTCGTATTTTACTATTTTATTTTTGAGCCTAAATATTTTCTGTTAGTTCACTTCCGATCCTATTTTTCTAGAATGTTCTATTCTATGTTTTTAGCTGATTGGTTGAAAAATGTGAAAATGTAACTTAAATGCTAATGCAGTTTTGATCCTGAATTTCTAGAATGTTCTTAAGTATGTTTTTATTGCTTATTTTAAGACTAGAAAAAATCTGTATCCCATACTCTCTCTCACGTTCTGACTCCCATCTTGAAAGTTCTCACTCTCCCGCGGGCTCGTACAGCCTCAGACATTTCATCATGTACAACTTCAGACACGTAGCCTCAAATCGGAGCCAGCAAAAATACATTCATTGCCATAATGAAATTGGTGCATTTGCCACACTGATGGAGAAATTCCAAGGTTATCCAATATGCGGAGGTTAAATTGACAATAAAACCTCAGCATCCAACCTCGATAGGAAATACATTGGTTATCCAGCCATTTCTGACACATTGTTCTCGTAGATCCTCATATTTTTCCAACTTACACTGATGTGTCCAGTGGAAATTTTCTTCGAAAGGAACCGTTAACTCAATAACGAAAGCTTTTTTTTAATCTAATGGACCAAATGACAATATCTGGACGCTGGGTCGTTAACCTTATTTCAATTGGAAATTCAAAATGATGTTCTAAATCGGTTGCGACGTACTAGCCCGTGCAGCCATCGAATAATAAGGATCTCTCTCTCTCTCTCTCTATATATATATATATATAAACAAGGTACTCATTGGAAGATTTTATTTATTGTTGAATTATTGCCAGGTGTGGCAGTACCGCCTTAAGCTACCGAAACTGTGTTATCACCCTGGATGGCGGCTGATGAGGCTACGGTATCGCACGTGCTTCCACACGTTGTATGATGAAAAAAAAAAAAAAAAAAATATATATATATATATATAAACAAGGTACTCATTGGAAGATTTTATTTATTGTTGAATTATTTGCCCCGTTAAATGTTTCAAGGGTTTCATCTGAAACCATCGTCAGAGCAATGTTAATAGGTAATGTTGTGTATTCTAAATTATATTCAATTTTAAAGAGAAACGAAAAAATGCGAAAAAACTTACCATTCCATGGCCATTAGAAGTGTTCTATTTCAAAACTACGTGACGTAATTAGTGTTCGAAATATATTTTTAAGCATAACTTATTTGTTGATTTTTTTTTTTTTTTTCGAGCTTTTTGCATTTTCGGAAGAATCATGAGTAGAGGTCTTGATGAAAATATTAAAAGTCCGTATAAATATTATAACGAAGAAGGTGATTAAGTTACCCTCTCCGTTATATTTAGAGTAAAAATATATGAGTCGAACGAAGATACCGAAAATTTTTAATTTAGAAGTTTAATAAAGGCTTAACTTGAGAGGTAACCTTTGTGCTGGTCGTCGTAGTGGAAATAAAACAGTTAAAAGGTGATGAGCATGCATTTGGTGTTCAGCCAGTAGTTCTAAGTTCCATAGATTTTGGAGTGAGGAATAAATGTCTTCAAAATAGATAAGCAGAATAGAGATGGAATAAGGCAGCTAGGTGTCTGTGCGGGATCTGCATCGCTACAGTCATAGCAAAGGTTTTGTTGCTGAATAAGGACAGGAACGATGTAGTCAGCCATAAGTGTAGTCCTATAGCAGTGGGAGAGAGAAGAATGATGATCTTCTACAGAGTTAGGAAGGATGAAATAGCTGAATGTCTGATCAGAATTACGCGTCACTATAGACATAGCAAAAGTTAGAGGCGACATAAAAGTATTCCTGTAAGTAGCAGAACAAATACATCTAATTTATATTCAACTGGGAACCTTTGGTCCGGGAGGATAGCCTCAAGGGTCCATAGCTTTTCTCATGGTGTAATGGTTATGCTGCTATGAAAAGAGAAGACAGACAGTACGTCCTTCCTGCTCGAAAGGTTCTCAGGAAGAGAAAGTTTGGCGGTCTTTCACCATTTTTATGTTGCCCGCGAAAAATGGTCCGGGCAGAATTGGATAAGTCATCCTCATTGGGTGAAAATATGCGACGGTCATAACAGTCAAATTAATTCACGCACCAAACAAAAATACGAAGTTCTTTCTGCTACAATATAAATAATTAAAAATATGAATAATTAAAATACTTAAACAAACTGATTAATCCTGAGGTGGCAATAATATAAGGATAATCAAGAGATAGTATTCCGTGAAAGGAAATAAAGGAAATAATAGGTACTATATGTTTGAATAAATAAAGAAGAAGTTTATTGTAATATTTACAGAGAGAGAGTGTGTAGTTCTTCATGTGTTCTGTCCAGGGTGTCTCTCCGTGTTTCTCTGTCCGGTGACCGGTAACATGGTTCCTTATTTAAACTGTTCCGGTGGTGATTACATATCTCACCATAACACAAACTTAGAATCAAAATACTTCCAAAAACTTAAAAAGAATTAAGAATATTATCAATAATAAGAATAACGATAATCATATGAAATCTGATGCGAGTATTTACTCTATCCAGTGCTTAGAATGTGATAAAAAATAAAACGAATTTACAAGCACAAGAAGGTCATCAAAATCAGCGAAAAAAAAAAAACGCATGAGTAAAACTAATAATAATTCTAAAGCTTCTAAAATGTTACTTAATATATTATGGGATACACATTTTTTCTAGTCTTAAAATAAGCAATAAAAACATACTTAAGAACATTCTAGAAAGTTAGGATCAAAACCGTATTAGCATTTAAATTACATTTTTATATTTTTCAACCAATCAGCTAAAAACATAGAATAGAACATTCTAGAAAAATAGGATCGGAAGTGAACTAACAGAAAATATTTAGGCTCAAAAATAAAATAGTAAAATACAAATCTGATTGGTCAATAAATGTCTACGCGCCAAAATTTTAGGACGATTCTTTGATCCACCTGTAGGATATAAATAACACTGAGTTAGAAAGCCATGCACACAAGACACAAGCTTACACACAAACGAAGACACAGATGAAGACAAGCCACTAAGCCAGTAAAGCAGTAGCCGATACATTCCGACAAATTCCTTTCCTTCCTCAACTAAAGTTCATGAACTCTCTTCAAATGGCCGAGAATTATATTCAAAAGAAAAACCGACAAACTTTCTTTCATCAACGCGATACGCTGTCGCCACAGTCATAAAACCCGCTATAAACTTAATGTAAGTAAGAACTACTTATTTACGGACTCCGTTAACATGATCATACACACATCTTTAAACAAATTTATTCTCTTCTTGTCAAACTTTATTTTCCAAAAGGCCATTTACACATCATGTATTTTATTTGTTTTCATATTCTGTTATATTCTTATTAAATTGTTTGTTGTTTAATGTTCGTTGTGTTCTATTCCATTTCTTTCGCGCGATTGTAAAGTTTTGTGTTGTATTTGTGGTGGGAATAATTTAGAGAGCAATCTACTGAAATAACCAAGATACATACTCCCCCCACAATACTACAAGAAATTATTTACGGAATCACCTTTTACGAGCCCCATGATTGGCTGAAAAATAACCAATTACTGGCTGCTATCAGCACATCTGCCGTACCACCATACGTGCGCGCGTTCTTCAAGCTAAGATCCCCTTTTCTTTTTGACACCAACGATGTAACACGGAATCTTGACTACTGACAAAGCAGGCTAAGAGTTAGCAACAGCATATGGCGCACTACAAAAGAGGACGGTCATCCCATAAAAGACTCTACGCACGTGAGGACCCAAAATTCCCCTTCTTCAAGCCTTTGAATTTGTACGGACCAGCCATCAAAACTACATGAAACTGAACGAACTGTTACCAAGACAAATGCTATAGCTAAGTCTGCAGAAAACACCCCTTTTTGCAATTATTCTTCTTATCTCTTTAACTGGATATAAACCTTTTTTTTTTTTCAACCAAATTGTTGTCTTGTTCCTATTCTCTCGTCACGTCTTGTATGCCTTATTTTTTTTTACACTGTAGATATTGATTTCGTCCTATTGTTGTATTTTGCTCTGGCCAAACAAACGACAACACAATAAAGACGAGCGACACAGTTCTTTAGAAAAATACACCTCTCACTTAATTGAAAGTGTTGTGTGTGAGAGGGAGTTGGAGACCAAACAGAACTGCAACATATTTACTTCCCCAGCTCCTCCGGACATAGCAGTGTGTCTTTCGCGTTCTCCAGGGTTGCTCAACCGGAAGCCCGGGGGCCCAGCTCTCTGCTGGGTGCTGTTTTCTCTACAGCATCATTTCTCCAACTGTCCTGATCCCCAAAGTGATTAATCGGTGGTCCCGAGAGCTCCTTCAGCTGGGTGCTGTTTTCTCTACAGCATCATTTCTCCAACTGTCCTGATCCCTAAAGTGATTAATCGGTGGTCCCGAGAGCTCCTTCAGCTGGGTGCTGTTTTCTCTACAGCATCATTTCTCCAACTCTCTGATCTCCTAAACTGATTGAATTTCCTGTACACTGAGTTATATAATAGTTCAACGCACACTCAATCTCTTCCCATAACTGGCCATCGGAATATGCACTTCCGCCATCTTTGGAATGGCATGTTTGATCGTCATCGAGCGGAAATAACTGTTATGCAGTTCACAGGTCACTCTCTTCCGGTGCATCAGTTTGTGACTGTACCGTGGGATTTTAACCCTGTCACATATTGTCTGCCAAATCGCCCACGCCAATGGAATATGCAACTTCCGCCGTCTTTGGAATGGCATGTTTGGCCGGGTCGGAGGTCAATACACAACACTATTCTAATCGGGTAAAATCCCAACAATACATAACAAACACCATAGAAAGATTGTTGACTCTTGCATTGTTTCTAATTATAATACTATCAAACAAATGTTGTATAGTCGTAATACAAATGCAAGCGGAAACATAATCAAAGATAATGACGAACTTCAATGACCGAACGAAACACACTTCTTATAAAAATATATCTCTCATTTTATTCTTTAAAGAGGCCCACAGTTCGTTGTTAGTTGGTAGATAGATGGAGAGACATATACTCAGAGAGAGGACTTCTTCCCATATCTTCTTCCGGAAACAGGGGGTGCCAACGCTTGCATCCCCTTGCAAGCTCGTCAGAGACGACCTAATCGGCTGCGTGTCCCACGCTCGACTCCGATTCTCCACCTCTTTTTTATGTCTAAATCTGACCGCGCGGTTCTCATCACGTGGTCTCCTCCCGGTTACACACCTGTTATACCCGACTGCCCTGATGTGCAGTCATGTCCCTGTTTGCTCATCACACTGGGTCACTTGGAACGAACCGAAAATCCATGTCATATGTTATATAACACAAAGACCTAGGTTTTTTCAACTTATCTCCTTAGTCAAATAATTGCTAAAAAGTTAAAAGATCCCAAATCAGTTAGATTGTAGTTGAGAGAAAAAAAGATATTGAATAATATAAAAAATAAGTTCAAAAAGTGCGGAAGTTCCCAGAAGCCCCTGACAGGAAGTTGGAACTGCGCATGCCTGAAAACGGATTTTGGGAACGAGAAAGAAACTCGTTCTCTTTTAGCGTGACTTAAGAATGATGATACATACAGGATATATATATATATATATATATATATATCTTTGAGTGTCACGTGACTATACACCACACAATAGATATTGATTTTCCACTTTTCTCACATTTCCGTCTGATGATTGTGTACACCACATGAAACTTCAAATAACGGATTTCTGTTGTTCATAATTATATTTTTTTATTTTTTTTATCTACTTTACAATGACAGCAACAAGCACCTTTATGCAAATTTTTCTTAAATATATATATATAAATATATATAAGAAAAATTTGGGCACCTCTGGTGGTGTAATAGTTACCAAGCTAGATTAACAAATCTACACGAGTGAGTTCGAGTCTCATTGGGTGCCCCATTCATTCGGCCTTGAGCCAAATCGAAGCAACGAGCTCCGTAAATTAATATGTACAATAAATTTGACGAAAAACTTCAAATGAGGGTTTCTATTATAAGATTTATTTCAGATCGTTGTGACCCTCTTCAGATGGATTTAAATGCATTAGCGTTTAGAATGTAGTAAAGACATCCCTCCCACAGAAAGAAAGCCTTTATTTATTTGCTTGTGAAATCTCTTTATATATTTAAATGTTTAAGTGTTCCTCTTTTTTATTTTATTTTAAAGAATTTGTTACTCATGGTTAAAATTGTTTTTTTTAAACTGGTGAATTTCAGTGGGGGGGGGTATCCTAGTGAGTCGAGGTTTAGTCCAAGTGGAAAAAAAAAATCTTATAATTAAATTCAAGATAACTATTTGGTACAAACAACGTAATTCTCCTGCCGGAGAATGTTAATCGAATGATGGGCCTATGAATCAGGTTTACCCCCACAGTATTCATGAGCCCATTGCTGAGCATCAGCGTCCTAGAGACATTCCTTGCAAGCCAAGAATTTAGTGGCCCTAGGGTAATCAGATAGCTACCTGGACAAACTTAGACCAGGAGCTTTCTTTTTACTCACCACCCATCTTGAGGGCCCCATTGATCAACAAATAACATCTTTCAGCAGAATTATGTATGACGTTTGTCTTGAGTGCTTTTGCGCATAAAAAAGATAAAACTGAAGGAAAACGAACCGAATAGATGACGGATATAGAAAGGATTTCAATATGAATGATATGCACGCGGAACCCCCTTTCCCGTGTGATTACACAAAATCAAGAAACGGTTGTTATGACATCAACGGCCGAAAGTAAACGCGTTTTTAAATTACAAACTGTACTAAAATGAAGATGAACGAACGTACAATGTAATGTCTGCTTTTAGTTGATCTAGTGTATAGGATACACATTTTTTCTAATCTTAAAATAAACAAGAAAAACATACTTAAGAACATTCTAGAAATTTAGGATCAAAACTGCATTAGCATTTAAGTTACATTTTTATATTTTTCAACCAATCAGCTAAAAACATAGAATAGAACACTCTAGAAAAATAGGATCGGAAGTCAACTAACAGAAAATATTTAGGCTCTAAAATAAATAGTAAAATACAAATCTGATTGTTCAATAAATGTCTACGCGCCAAAATTTTAGGACGATTCTTTGATCCACTATTACGGTATAAATAACACAGAGTTAGGGTGCCATTCACTAAGACTAAACCACAAGCCACTAAGCCAGTAGAGCAGTAGCCGATACTCTGTCCGGCAAATTCCTTTTCTTCCACGGCAAAAGTTCATGACCCAGCTACAGATGGCCACGAATCACGTTCAAAAGAAAAAACCGACAAACTTTCTTTCATCAACGCGACACGCTGTCGCCACAGTCATAAAACAAGACATGAACTTAATGTAAGTAAGAACGACTTATTTACGGACTCCGTTAACATGAACATGCACACATCTTTAAACAAATTTATTTTCTTCTTGCCAAACTTTATTTCCAAAAGGCCATTTACACATCATATATTTTATTTGTTTTTTATATTCTGTTATATGCATATTAAATTGTTTGTTGTTGTGTTCTATTCCATTTCTTTCACGCGATTGTAAAGTTTTGTGTTGTATTTGTGGAGGAAATAATATTGGGAGCAATACCCGTAAAGTATGAAAGCACATCTACTGAAATGACCAAAATACATACAACCTCCACAAGTCTATATATAGATATATATTTCTTTTAAATACCCAGTCCGGTGGCAAAAGCTGCTTGGTAGCGCCAGGAGTGGCAGTACCGCCTTGAGCTACCGAAATTGTGTTATCACCCTGGTTGGCGGCTGATGAGGACAGAGTATCAGACGTGCTTTCACACGTTCTATGGAATTAATGTTTCTTTTAAATATTCAATAATATTGTCCATATATTTTTGATAATTAATATTAGTATCAATTTAAGTAAATGTCTCTGTAGGAGACATATTGTAACGAACTTCTAGTTATTTTTATTAGGAAGAGTTGTTTTCTGGTTCTTTTTTTATGTTAAGTGGACTGTGATGAATAATGGGTTCATATTGTAGTAGAATTTGGATTCTTTTGTCTGAGAAACTTTAATTTATAATATATGTATAAAATTTCAATTATCAATCTTAATGATAAATTTATTAGTTGCTCCACGTATACTTACATTTCTTCAGACGGTGTTGTACATAATTAGTTCCTCCTTATTTTTAGGTCTAGTTTTAATTTTGGATCTTTTTTCCGATTTCCATTTTTTTAAATTATTATCCTATTTTTTAAAATATAATTTGAAAAAAGAAAGCAAAAAAACTCAACCAACAGTCATTTGGCTATTATATTATTTCTGCTGGCAATTTGATAAAAGAAACCAGCTTTTTTAGATAACGATTAGACAATGGAGAGAAAAAATACTTTTCAAAAAATTTTTACTCGTTTAAAAAAATAGACAACAAAATGATACTAGCCAGAAGTTAGTGTTAAAAACGGGTGTAATGTAATTATCTAGTGTTAAGTATCTTTATGTATCTAAAATTTTTATTCAACTCCCCAAACCCTAAGCAACTAAAATCTTGTTAATGAATTAAACTATTTTATTTTAAGAAAAAAATGTTTATTTATTTGTTTATTTATTTATTAAAGAAAATATGGCAATAAATAAGAAAAAGTAAAGTTGTCTCCCTTTAGTCGAGGGTGACCCGAAGGCTCCCTTTTCAATAGCTACTACACCAAGGCGTAGGGGAGGGTGCAACTCAATTCCCTGGATTGCTCCACTTTACCCTTGATCCTTACCTTGTAATGCTGAGTGTTAAGCAAGGTAGAATCTAATACCATTTTTTGTGTCTAAGGTATGACTCAATGTGGGATTGAACCCCAGTCTACCGTACCATTAGCGAACACGTTACTCATTAGGTCAATCGTCTTGTTTAGATAATTGTTTTTCTTTTTTGAAATTTGCTGGGTAATAAATATATAAAACAATTATCATTCATTGAGCACTCCTGGAGATTTATATGAATCTTCTTATAATATTCTCAAATCACTCCCAACTCATCCTCTGTATCTGCAGAAGGCGGCACAAGATTTCTTGAAGGAAGGAAGAAAGAGACGAAAATACCTTTTAACTCAAATTTTATTTCTGGTTTAATACGGCTATTCTGTAGCGTGGAAATGGCTTCCTGGACTATTAGAAAACAGTCGCATCACTTAAATAAGGCGTTGAAATATGTTATTTTCGGTGGTTGATAAGTTCAAAGTCTGTGATTATGTCCAATGGGTGTTTTTAGTAATATTTATTTCGGCGGGGGCGGCATGCTAGCAAGTCACAAGGCCTCATCGACACATATGTTTGCTGCTAGCATCCGAGTGGAAAAACACCCTAACAGTCTGAGGGGTACCGCTTAAGTGAGGTCGAATTTCTCTTTAGCGCATGGGAGGTCCTTTCTTTAGGTATGCGCTGTTCCTTCTTCCTATCAGGGGCTTCTGGGGACCGCTACCTTTTTTAAATTTATTTTGTCATTTCTTTTTTCTTTTTTTTTAAATTTCCACAGATTTTTATTCCAACAAGAGCAATGAAAGCACATTTTTTTTAAGTAGAGGAATTAATATTGTGAATTGAATTACCATGACCAAAACATCCGGCGAATACCTTCGCACGACTTGTGGAAACACAAGACAGCTACGTATGACAAGTCAATTTGGCGTCACTTGTGTGCGATATGGACAATTGGCTCAGTCGTAGAGTTTCGGCTCTGCATTCTGTAGTCGCTGGTTCGATCTTGTAACGAAAAGAATGACTTACCGCTGTTACAAGTCAAGATCTTGCCTTGATTTGAAAAAACAAAAAGAAAGGAGAAAAGAAGAAAAGAAAAAACGGAAGTTACCACCTCGAGTTCTCAACTCAAAATGAAAAGTTAGTCGTTCACGCATCGGCTCCACGCAGAACTTCCGTTTGCGATAAACTAACAAAAAAAAAAAAAAATACATTTATAGATATCCAATCGGAACGCTTCCCGCGGGGCACAAAAATTGCCGTTTCTGACCCTACAAAAAATATTTAAATAGACGGACCAAATAGTTATTAGTCAGACTTGCTCCTTCACACTACTCGTGTTAAAGATTCTACGCCACTGACCGGTGCCTGTCATCAGATACTTCAAACAATCGCCGCCGTTAGGAACGCTGCCCTTGTTTCCAAGAAAACCATCCCTTCACCACGAGACAAGTACAGTACATGAACTTTGTAACTATCACCCTGAATTCATTCTTTAACTATGAACATATTTCTCCATTCTATTCTCCGTGCTTAATCTATTTATAAAAATTTTCTACAACATCATTACTGTGTTATTGTCAGTATCTATACGTTCTTTGTTTTGCAACCATACGCATTTCTCGCCCACAACATTCATATCACAGATATCAACAACTCAGAATATAACACCGCGAAATCCAAAACGGGCGAGAACGTGTTTCGCATTTGAAGTAGGGAAATTTTAGCGAAAGTTGTGTTTGCTGTTTGAGGAAAGAAATGTTGAAGTCACCGTGAGTTTGTGGTTCTGGTTGTTTCGGGGAGAAGCGTGAATGTCTCCAGAAAATGTTGCCCAGAGGTGAAGTAGCTAGGTGTCGGAGTGAATTTTGCATCGCAGTCGACATAGCCAATTTTGGGGGTGACGTAAAGTTGTTCCTGTGTGTGGCGTATTGAATTCATCTAATTTAAATTAAACTGGGAACCCTTGGTCTAAAAGAAATAGACAAAAGGGGTCCATAAATTAGACTGCTTCCCTCATTGTGTCCATGCTGCTGCTGCTGCTATTGAAGAGCAGACAGTGAGACGTCGGCACTGAACGAAGTTGTTCAGCCAAAGAGGGTGTTTGACGGTTTCCCCAGTTTGTGCTGCCCGGAAAGATAGTCCAGATTGAATAGGATAAGTCATCCTGATTGGGTGAAATTATGCGTCGACCCTAACGGTCGAATTAACTTACTCGCCAAACAAAAATGCGAAATTCCTTCTGTTACATAGGGAAATATTCCTTAGGGTGAGGGTGCGATTTGTAGAACGAAGAGATACTCTCATGCAAATTTTGGCCAATCTGGATAGAGATAAAAACAGCAGCGTCGGCGTAGCTGGCAGTTCTCTTGTTGCGAGGAAAAGAGAGCGAGAAGTGACTCACGGTCGGACTTGGGTTTTTACGAAGATTACCAATCGAGCTTGCGTATAAGGAGAGACTTACGGCCGGACTTGGGGTTTGTTTTGTGTTTGTTACGAAGATTACCAATCGAGCTTGCGAGTGAGGAGAGACTTATGGTCGGGCTTGTTTTGTTTTTTATTGGATGACCAATTGGACTTGCCAGTGAAAGAGACAGACAGACAGATTTTACTGGTGCGTCCGAGATTTTGTAGTGAAGGGAAATTTCGTATTTTGGTTTGGCGCGCAAATTTAATTCGACACTTAATTTCACCCAATCAGGATGACTTATACTATTCAGCCCGGCCTTTCTTTACGGGCAACAGGAAATTGGGTAAGCTACCAAACACACCCTCTTTGGCTGGAGAGCGCCGTCCAGTGCAGACGTCACACTGGCCGTTCTCCAATAGCGATGCTTTTTAGCTGGACAATGTCGCCCAGTGCAGACGTCTCACTGCAGCTCTAGAATAGCAGCAGCAGCAGCATGAATACACGAGGGAACCCATCTAATTTATGGATTCCTCGCAAGGAATCCCAGTTGAATATAAATTAGATACATTCAACAAGCCTCGCACAGGCACAACTTTATGTCACCCCTAAAATTGGCTATGTCAACGCGATGCTTTTATTCCGCAAACGACAACTAGCTACTAATTCACCTCTGGGCCACTTTAATGGAGACCAACGCACGCCTTCTCCCCAAGTTACCAGACACACAAAACTACACGGTGACTCTAAAGTTCAATCCCTCACACGTCCGACGACACACGCTGCCCTCTTAACCTTCTCAACTTCTCATAACTCAATTTCGTCTCAATACTCACAAACCTTCACGAGTCTTGCAGCACCAAAAGCAAACCCAATATTCCATGCTGCAAAATAAAAACCAATTTCTAAAAACACCTTTCGACCTTCGGCATCTTATCTTCATCATCCCTCCTTTAATACCTAACTACAATTAGCGAAAGACCTTACACTCTTAGCGAGGAAACAACACAACGTAAACACACATACGTTACAACCATCTTCCTCACTAACAAACAACAAAAACTCCAACTAAAAATTCTCTCCTAAAATCTAATAAGATCGAAACAGTTGTCCAGTGTTTCCGTATGTCGTGCGTAGGTGTTTGCCGGATTTTCTAGTCATTGTAATTCAATTCACAGAAGTAGTGAAATTTAGTTTACCTCTAACTGGAGGTGATACCATCTCTAAACAATAAACTTTGTATTCGGAGTCTTTCTCTGACTGGTTGCCTAACCAAGGCTAAAGAATCCCACCTGCCGGATTATTTACCCATAGTTTGCAGTAGGGGGTGGGATAGATGGTTTAATCTCTCTCAAGGGCGTTAACGCAAAGTAAATCACAAACAGCCCTGTCCAGGACTTGAACACGGGTCTGATGAGTTGTGGGGTTGAAAGGTATTTAGGAAGGTCAGTGGCTAAGGGCAAGGCTGTGTTGCCGTAAGATATCTGACTCCATATTTTGGTTATATCATTTTACCCCACGTTGACTGGCTGGCGCAATGCCTTGCCCAAAGAAAGTCCAAAAGAAATATACAAAAAGAAAAGATAGAAACAGATAAGAGACAAAAACATTTCTTCCATACTTTCCTTTATTTACTTGGTGAATGGACTAACCAACGCTACGTCCCAAGACGTAGCGTGGTGCCCAAAACAGCAGACAGCAAAATGATGTTGTTGGTTCGACGGACACTCCCTGACAAGACCTGGTTCACAGAAAACCTGAGTATTTATCTCTCAACACCGGCTCCAAATTCGCCACTCCAAAATCTTTCTAATTTTGGCGCGACCGCTTCCCATTGGCTACTTTACTTTTTATTATTTTTCTTTTTTTCTGATTTTTAACCGGATGGATGCGTGGAGCCTTATGCGTGGCGACGCGTTTATACATTTTGTATGTGGCAGCCGACGAGTCAATATTCGGTTGGGAGTTTTACTGTTAATTCCTAAATCCCCACTGAGTGCATTGATGAGAAAGTTTAGTGGATAGAAATAAATGAATAAATAAATAAATATTTTTAAATGCAGAAACTTCCAGAAGTCCCCGACAGGAAGTGGGGTGAAGCATGCGTGATAAAAAAAAAAAAAAAGTATTGTCGCAAAAAAAAAAAAAGAAGAGATTCGGTCACTTTACCCTTTAAACTGAGAGGCCGTTCTTCTACCCGACCGCTACGAGGTAACACGCCTGTTTGCCAAGTCCTCGGGGGCTTTGCATGCGAGTTGTGTTTGCTACTAGCAAGCCAACATGCTGAAACAAGTATCATCAAAAGCACCCGACTTTGGACTTATCAACCACCTGAGACGGCCAACACATTTCTGGGAGACGCAACCATTTTATTTGGATTCAGGAATGATTTCCTCACCCGCAGAATGATTGTTGAACCCAAAAATAAAGCTAAAATATAAAAGGTATCTTAGCCTACTTTCTTCTTTTCTTCAGTGATTCTTTTGCAGCCTTCACAGACAAGAAGACGCCAGCGAATTAAGATGGGATAAAAAAGAAACTAACGGAGTCAGATATCAATAATCAACAATAACTAAATCTTCCACAACCCCATAAAACTGACAGTCACCAAAACCCGTTGACTCAGTGTTTATTCTGTGTGTGTGTGTATATATATATATATCTATATATATATATATATATGCATATATATACCCTGTCTAAATCTTCCTATCCTCACATTTGTCATCGTATTAGTAATAAATGTCGATAACTGAACTTTTAAAAGTTCGAGTTACTTCCCTTAGATTGTAACTTTCAACACAAATTTTTTATATAACGGCAACAGCTGGAAAATACATTAAGAATAATGATATTTTGAAAATTCTTTCGAACACTTAACTCAATATAAGCCCTTCTATTTTGTCTAAGATTCGTCACTAACCTCAATTTTATAAACTTAATAAGCATAAACTATAGAACTATAGAAATAATGATTCTGATTTTAATATAAGATTTATATAAGAAATAATTGTTGTAGCCACTGATATTTACGTGGACACATGAGAGACATAGCTGCATTGAGAGATTTGTCCAAAAATAACAAGCTTATCATTAAATCTGATAAAGATGATGGGATTACCACA
This sequence comes from Sepioteuthis lessoniana, assembly GCA_963585895.1. NCBI lineage: Eukaryota > Metazoa > Mollusca > Cephalopoda > Myopsida > Loliginidae > Sepioteuthis > Sepioteuthis lessoniana. The sequence continues at coordinate 51,726,053 of OY757945.1, read as the reverse complement.
ATGGATTCCATTCATTATAACAACAAAATAATTGGAGGTGCCCGAGATGTAATCGTTATCGTCGTAGGAAATGGACACGGCGATACCAGTTCAAATCCTGGACGAGACTGATTGCATTTCACATAGCACTTGGGAAAGGTAAGAATCTAATTATTCTCTCTCCAGCTATGGGTAAATAGTAGGGCAGACTGGGTTCTTCAGCCTTGGTGAGGTACCTAGTCTAGGAGAAGGAATATTTCAAATTCAAACCTGTTAAACTCCACTTAAAAATTGACCTCGTGTCATATCCTGCCCAAGCGGAGCGGTTGGTAAATATATATATATAACAACAAAATAATGGAATTATTATATGATAAAACACATACAAACAATTTTTCTACGAACCATAAATAAAAATATAAAAATTTTGATTAAGTTCTATCAAGAAACTGATCAATAAAAAAGAAAATTGTGGTCTCTGTTAATTGATAATCTCTTCAAAATCCCTAAAATCGATGATCCTTCTAAAACCAATAAACCTGAAATTCCTTTACGAACAATTATTTCTATGATTGCATCTGCCCCCAAGAATATCGCAAAAATTTATATCCAAAAATTCCTCTCTCTTAGGCACGATTAGCAATTCCCACATAAAAAAAATTCCGGTGATTACTCTATAGGACTTTACACTCCTATAAAATTATTTTGGGCGGTATGCCACTTGTTCCCACAAAGATGACGGACGCTCACATATTCAGTTTCGGGAAACCATTGGCCAGGAGGACCACGTGACATGCTTAAAACTATGTCCGCGCGTAAATTCTAATCCTGCGTTTTGTGCCACCTACAAGACGCGTATTTTCTATAAATACGTCGTCTTCAAACACCCTTTCTCTCTTCTACACAAATTCTTCGCAGCAGCAACACATCCCCTTCAGCGTGAATCAACAGGCGAGAAAAGCAACAACATGGATGGGCCTCGCAGACATTCAAAATATACATTGACTATGAGACGCTTTCCAGTCTCAGAGAAACTGCCGGTTTCTGATCATAAAAAAGGACATTTTAAACATGTAATCCTTTTGAAGCTTAGTTGTGTTACAAACACACACACACACACACACACACACACACACACACACACACACACACACATATACACACTATTATTTTGTTAGTAGAGTTAGTAATATTTTTTATGTATCAATGTAAGTTTTATTGTTGTGGAGTATAAATTTGTTTTTGTTCGTCGCCTTGTTTTAAATGTTCTTTTTGTCCGCGCCGTTTTACAACCTTTACTCGTTTCATTCGTTTTATATCTTTTACCCATTTGTTGCATATCTTCCTTCATTTACTACTTTTTCCATGTGCCTATATTATGCCTATTCTACCTTAATTCTAAACTAAAACATTAAACTTGTGGGGAAGCATAAATACTAAACCTTATTCTAAATATACAAAAGACAACATAATATTGTCGGGGATCAAAAATACTTTCACTCACACATCCTACTACAACTCAAAAAGTTTTCTCCACCTTTTTAGTTGGACTGTTTAAAATTCGTGCCGGATGGGGTATCAAGGTCAATGATAGATTTGAGGCTGAATAGCCCTCGGCTCTGGCCAGATAGGACCCTATCAGGTGCTACTACACCGGGAAAGAGTGGACCTGGGAGCGATGGCAATGAAGGAGAACTCTGCATTCCCCAAAGCTCCTGCATTACTGACGCCTGATCATCAGATTGTTTAATTTCATACCAGAACACTCGTTGTGGTGAGGGGTATTAGCTCTCAACAGAGATGAAGTCGGTGCACTCGACAGCCCCATCTGACTGGGCCATCCATTGTAACCTGAAATGGTGGAACCAGTTAAGGTTCCATTTAGGATTCTAGCAGATGTATTTATTATTGTAACCCTCAGCCAATCCAGTTTAAGAATTCAATCGCGAATTGGATAGACTAATCAAAATTTTTGCTGCAATGATGAGTTCTAATGATAAACCCCTTAAAATAATTCGTTGTGTTCACGCAAGTAAATCAGGTCCCTTGCGTGGCAAATCGATTCTCTCGTTCGCTTTACATGGTCGGGTCAGAACTTGAACAACCTCTAAAGAACGATCAAATCTACTGAGTATTTTAAAGAAGTTTGTTTATTTCATATCTACAAAGAAAAGAAGTTCATTTACGAAGTTCCTCTTCGGCAGTATTTAATTTTGAAGAAGTTGATGCAGAGCGCCTATTCGTTATGCTACTCCGGACAACAGATTTCACCAGACTGAAGAAGGTGTAGTGAAGGCAAATTTCGTATTTTGGTTTGGCGCGCAAATTTAATTCGACACTTAATTTCACCCAATCAGGATGACTTATCCTATTCAGTCCGGATCTTTCATTTCCGGCCAGCAGATTGGGTAAGCGGCCAAACCCACTCTCTTTGGCTGTAGAACGCCGCACAGTGCAGACGTCTCACTGCGGCTCTAGAATAGCAGCAGCAGCAGCATGGACACACGAGGGAACCCATCTAATTTATGGATTCCTCGCAAGGAATCCCAGTTGAATATAAATTAGATGCATTCAACATGCCTCGCACAGGCACAACTTTATGTCACCCCCAAAATTGGCTATGTCGATCCGACGCGTAATCCCGCTCTCGACATGCTAGCTCTCAATTCATCTCTGGGCCACTTTAATGGAGACCACGCACGTCTCTCCACCAGACGGACAAAAAACCATGGTGACTCTAAAGTACAATCCCTCACACGTCCGACGACACACGCTGCCATCTCAACCTTCTCAACTTCTCATAACTCAATTTCGTCTCAATAAGCCACGAGTCTTGCAGCACCAAAAGCAAACCCAATATTCCATGCTGCAAAATAAAAACCTCATCCTTAAACACATTTCGACTATCGCCATCTTATTTCTTCATCCTCCTTTTATTTCTCACAACCTAGCGAGGAGACTAACAGCACTTAACGAGGAAGCGACTCAACGTACACACACATACGTTACAACCATCTTCCTCGCTATCAACAACAAAACCTCTAACCAAAACGCTAAACAATAATAACCATTTCACCTCCTACAAAGGCATCAAATAATATCTTCAGACAATATTCGCCTCCACTTAGTAGAAACCACTCCCACCTAGATCAATCAAAAGGCCGATTTCTTTTCGAGAATCAAGCGCACCTACTTTGACCACCTTCGTGTCTATTGTCACTGCCTCCCACCAGACAGTAATTGGCACAATGTCAATGAACCGAAGGTGGGGAATAAGGGAGGAGAAGGTCGGGCACGAGCCGAAGCTCAAGCCCTGCTGGACTATAATGCAGCTCGCCCACCCGAAGGTGGCCCAGCCATAGTTTAACCTATGAGCAGGGATATGTTCTGGACTCGCAATGAGTTCATATCCAACAGGGTTACCTGGCTCACATTGCACCCAGTGAGCCTCGGACCAGCATAGTCCAGCAGGGCACGAGCCTCAACACCTGCCCGATCTTCCCTGCCCCTAAAACCTCCACTGTAAAAAAGACTTTGAGTCAAATCCTGTCTGGACGAAGACAGCGATAAATAATGATACTATTTACCAACCCTTCCGCACGGGCAGGATATGACACAAGGTCAATTTTTAAGCGGAGTTTAACAGGTTTGAATTCAGAGTTTTCCTTCTCCTAGACTTGTTGCCTAACCAAGGCTGAAGAATCTAGTCTGTCCTACTATTTACCCATAGCTGGAGGGAGAATAATTGGATTCATACCTTTCCCAAGGGTATTAGTGCTATGTGAAATGCAATCAGTCTCGTCCAGGATTTGAACTCGTGTCGCCGTGTCCATTTCCTACGACGATAACGACTACACCACGGACACCTCCTTTTTTTCCCAACCCCTCCGCTCGGGTAGGATATGACACAAGGTCAATTTTTAAGCGGAGTTTAACAGGTTTGAATTCAGAGTTTTCCTTCTCCTAGACTTGTTGCCTAACCAAGGCTGAAGAATCTAGTCTGTCCTACTATTTACCCATAGCTGGAGGGAGAATAATTGGATTCATACCTTTCCCAAGGGTATTAGTGCTATGTGAAATGCAATCAGTCTCGTCCAGGATTTGAACTCGTGTCGCCGTGTCCATTTCCTACGACGATAACGACTACACCACGGACACCTCCTTTTTTTCCCAACCCCTCCGCTCGGGTAGGATATGACACAAGGTCAATTTTTAAGCGGAGTTTAACAGGTTTGAATTCAGAGTTTTCCTTCTCCTAGACTTGTTGCCTAATCAAGGCTGAAGAACCTAGTCTGTCCTACTATTTACCCATAGCTGGAGGGAGAATAATTGGATTCATACCTTTCCCAAGGATTTGAACTTGTGTTGCCGTGTCCATTTCCTACGACGATAACGACTACATCACGGGCACCTCGATAAATAATGATAAATAATCTAATCAACAAAATAAATAATTTAAATAAGGAAAACAAATTTCTTGTCTGTCTCGATATAAAATAATTATTCACTCATATTCCTGTTGATAAATGCATTAAAAATTTAGAAATTTACCAAAAGAAAATAAATATTAAATCATCATTACAAGTTCAAGAAAAAATAATTAAAATTTACCCATAATGCACAGGACATTGCTTTTTTTTTTCAATATAACGCTATTTTTTATTTTAAGAAATTTGGTTTACCAATAAGTTTAACTCTTTATGGGGTTCTTGCATATCTTTTCCTTGAATTTCTTGAATTTGCTCCCTTTAAATTTATAATATCTAAACATTCTAATTATTTCCGTTATATAATTGATATATTACTAATATATATATTGATTTAACAAAAATTAAGGATAGATAAAACAATATTGAAATAAAAGCTAAGAACACCTCACCTTTCTGTATATTTTACTAATAAATGATAAAAACAAACAAGAATTTAAAGTTTATCACAAATCCACAAATTTACCCCTATCATAACACCAAAATAAAGAGGGGAGTAATTATAGATTTATAGGGGTTTGAAAAAAATAAAAATAAATTAGAATAAATTCAAATGAATTAAAAAAGTGTTGAAATTCCCAGAAGTCCCAGACAGAAAATAAGAGTATCGTATGCCCAAAGAAAGGTCTGTCTCTGGACCTTCTCCTCCCTTAATCCTCACCTTCGGGACGAAATTCAAATGAGGACGTAGTTTTAAGCAGTGATCACGTGGTTCTCCAGGCCAATGGTTTCCCGAGACTGAATATTTACGTGCGTCCGCCATCTTTGTTTCGGGAACAAGTTGCATTTTAGATTATAGAAGTGTAAGTCCTATACGCAAAACCTGTGAAACTAGAAAATCAAACAATAACCGACCAAATTTTCTGTGCACCATAGGTTTTTACCTTAGAGCCCTTAGAATTTACACCCTCAACTTTTTAAATGACGAATTTGATTACATAGAAAATTCCATCACGTGACTTCAATGTCTTAAGTTTCTTATATAATGTGCTAAAATAAAAGCTCTCAAATTTCACAAATGCAGATATTCTTCAGAAATTCAAAACCAACATTTTTCTAATAATAATTAATTACATAGATGTTTAGCGTTAGGTTTTGGCGTAGGGAAATTGTTATTGTTAGCGAGAGGGAAATTTGTTTGTGTTTAGCGAGGAAGATGGTGTAACGTATGTGTGTTTACGTTGAGTTGTTTCCTCGCTAAGTGTTGTTAGTCCCCTCGCTAGGTTTTAAGAGTAAGTAAAGGAAGGGATGAAGAAGTAAGATGGTGATAGTCGAAATGTTTGTTTTTAGGGATAGGTTTTATTTGCAGCATGGAAAATGTAGCTTGGGTTTGTGCTGCAAGACTCGTGGAAAGGTTGTGAGTAAAGAGACGGTAAGGAGACGAAATGGATTTATGAGAAGTCGAGAAGGTCGAACGTGCGAGGGATTGTGTTCGCCGTGGTTTAGCGAAAGCCATATTGCCGTTGGAGGAAAATGATCTTTGGGGTCACCGTGGTTTTTGTGCGTCTGGTGGAGAGGCGTGAGTTGGTCTCCTTTAAAGTGGTCCAGAGGTGAATTGAGAGCTAGGTGTCGAGAGCGGAATAAAAGCATCGCGTTGACATAGCCAATTTTGGGGTGACATAAAGTTGTGCCTGTGCGAGGCATGTTGAATGTATCTAATTTATATTCAACTGGGATTCCTTGCAAGGAATCCATAAATTAGATAGGTTCCCTCATGTGTCCATGCTGCTGCTGCTATCCAAGAGCCCCCAGTGAGACGTCTGCACTGGGCGGCGTTGTCCAGCTAAAGAGACTGGGTTTGGCAGCTTACCCAATTTACTGTCCGGAAAGGAAGGTCCGGGATAAATAGGATAGGTCATCCTTATTGGGTGAAATTAAGTGTCGAATTAAATTGCGCGCCAAACCAAAATACGAAATTTTCCTCCGCAACAGATACATTATTTTATTCAATAATTCAACCACAAACATCACAAAAAAATATAAACAACATCGGAATTAAAACTGTCACTAACCCTTCAGCCACAATTAAGAATCTTATGGAAAACAAAAATAACAAAACATGTAGGGAACAAATAAATAAAATTAATTAATTAAATTTGAAAAAAATAAATAAATAGATAAAAAGAAAACTATTAAATTTGAAGAAACTCCCAGAGGTCTCTAACGGAAAAGGAAATGACGCATGCGTAAAAAGAAAAAAAAAAAAAGGATTTTTCCTCTTGAAAAAGGAGACGATATTATCTTTCTCTTTCAGGCAGTGACGCCTAACCGACAACACCAATTTTGCTGTCTGGTGTTTTGGGCACCACTCTACGTCTTGGGACGTAGCGTCGGTTAGTCCCTTCACCCAGTAAATAAAGGAAAGTATAGAAGAAATGTTTTCGTCTTTTATCTATTTCTATCTTATCTTTTTGTATATTTCTTTTGGGACTTTCTTTGGACAAGGCATTGCGCCGACCAGTCAACGTGGGGTAAAATAATATAACCAAAATATGGAGTCAGATATCTACGGCAACACAGCCTTGCCCTTAGCCCCTGACCTTCAAAAAGCCTTCAAACCCAACACACATACGTTGAATTCAATGCGAGAGTTTACGGTATCCAATGTCTCTATGATAAAAAAAAAAACACGTGCCTGAAACATCCCGTAAAGTTCAAAAACGAATTTATTAACATAAAAAGGATTCGAAAAAAGGAAACAAATAACAGCTTGGTCTGACATAATCAAGAAACTGTGGGGTTTATAAGGGCTTTTGAAGGTCAGGGGCTAAGGGCAAGGCTGTGTTGCCGTAAGATATCAGACTTGATTTGGGGGCTCCCGTTCAATTTCCCATTCGTTTTTTCCCTTATAGATTTTCTCTCACTCTGTCTCTGTAAACACCTCGATCCTCTTTCTTATATATGTCCTTTCTTTTTCATCGATACGTCGCCGACCAGTAAATCTTGCCAGGAAACAACTTAATACTAAAACAATCACCAAACATCCATAACTATATTGTAAAGAAACCCAGTTTTTTTTTCAATCCATTTCATTATTTAATCAGCTTAGTGCTAAAAAGTTACCCAATACCTTATTTAAAATAATTTGGATTTAATTGATTTGATTTAGTTAGTTTTATGGCATATCAACCATTGTAGGTTATTTAATGCCAAATCCTCTTTATACATATATATTAAATATATATGATTTGGTTGGGTTGGATTTTATGGCATATCAACCATTGCAGGTGCCAAATCCTCATTATACATATATATTAAATATATAGGATTTGGTTGGGTTGGGTTTTATGGCATATCAACCATAGTAGGTTATTTAATGCCAAATCCTCTTTATACATATATAATAAATATATAAGATTTGGTTGAGTTGGGTTTTATGGCATATCAACCAGTGTAGGTTATGTTATGCCGAATCCTCTTTATACATATATATTAGATATATAGGATTTGGTTGGGTTGGGTTTTATGGCATATCAACCAGTGTAGGTTATTTAATGCCAAATCCTCTTTATACATATATATTAGATATATATGATTTGGTTGGGTTGGGTTTTATGGCATATCAATCATTGTAGGTTATATTATAGGTCTATATATTAGGTTATATTGTAGGTCTATATATTAGATATATAGGATTTGTTTGAGTTGGGTTTTATGGCATATCAACCAGTGTAGATTATTTAATGCCAAATCCTCTTTATACATATATATTAGTTATGTGAATTCTAAACACATTTTACAGATATCATTCTTAAATAAACCTGAGCTCATTTTTTCCATAGAGTCAAATGGTTTCACTTATTTCTATCTAATACGAACTATTCCTCTTACTATTAATCATTTGCTTGCACACAGTTAAATGGTTCCAAATATTGCTATGTATCGCTAACAATTCAATCAAACATCAGTCATTTATTTACACGCAGTTAAATGTAAAAAGAGTTCTATTTCAAATAATTCAGTTTAGCATGAGTACCCAGTTTTAATAACAAATTCCTATTGCCCAGTCGGCTAGGGCTGTAGAATACACTAACTGCTTATCTACAGAGGCATAAGACACCCCCTATGAGTCCTGGATATGACACAAAACAATCGGATGATGAGGTTCCAGAAATGCTATAGTTTTGGGGAATGCGGATTACCCCTTTATTGCAACCGCTCCCAGGTCCACTCTGGCCCAGAGTGGTAGCACATGATAAGGTCCTATCTATGGGTCAAATAGAACTAAACATTGTACTAAACTGAACTGCTTGAAATAGAACTGTTTTGACATGTAAATTGTGTATTTATGCTAAACTGAACTGCTTGAAATAGAACTGTTTTGACATGTAAATTGTGTATTTATGCTAAACTCAACTGTTTGAAATAGGACTGTTATGACATCTAACTGTATGTGGACAAAAACTATACTCATACTAAATTGAATATATGAATTAGAATTGTTTGACTAAACCGAATAGCTTGAAATAAAAATGTTTTTGACAATTAAACTGTGTACTTACATTTAAACTGCTTACTTGTGCTAAATTGAATGTTTTGAAAGGGAAGATTTTTACATTGAAATTGTATTTATGCGAAACTGAATTGTTTGAAATAGAACTGATAACTTGTAAAAAATGGATTTTGCATTAAATAACCTACAAAGGTTGATAATCGATTAAACCCAAACAACCAACAACCAATTAACCTATCAAATTCCTCTTTGATCTATTGATAAGCGCAAATCAGGTACTACCACTCCAAACCAGAGTGGACCAGGGAGCGATGGGAATGAAGAGGTACTCCACATTCCCCAAATCTCCAGCATTACTGGGGCCTCACCATCGGATTGTTTACTGTCATTATCAGGACACTCGTTGTGGGGAGAGTCTTGCTCCTCAGCAGAGATGCAGTCGGTGTATTCTACAGCCCCCAGCTGACTGGGTCAAAAATAATTCGCCTTCACTGTTAATAGATACAGTAGCGTCTAAAACTAAGGGACAAAATTTTAAAACCTAATATTTGTTAGAAATGATAACTCTGAAAAGCTGAAATTTTGACAACTGGTAGTCGTTATCATCCATAATAACATACTAAAATTTGAATCATTTGCAAAGGATAGAAAAAGAATTATAACAATTATTTATTTATTTTCAAAATAGGATCGTCCAAAGGTAAGGGACAAAATTGAGAAAAACAATGTAAACAGTGCGCTATATTTAAATTTTTTGATTTCCTCTAAAGAACAAGTCTTACTTAGTTATTTGTAAACGTTGCATCAGCCGGCACCATGGCGAAACGCCAAAATCTTGATTACTCTGTGAGACAAGCTATTGTGAAGCTACACAAGGAAAAACACACCATTAGAGAGATTTCAGAGAAAGTGAAACGTTCCAAGAGTGTTGTAGGCAGGGTTGTTAAATCCTACAATGATACTGGCAAAATAGTTAGTGCTTTTAAAACCGGCAGACCCCGCAAAACTTCGGCAAGAGAAGATCGAATAATGCAGCGTATGATCTTCGATACCAGGTCGAGCCATACCAAAACTCAAAAAATGGTACTTGACGCCGCCTTGCTTAACACTCAGCATTATAAGGTAAGGATCAAAGGTAAAGTGGAGCAATCCAGGGAATAGAGTTGCGTCCTTCCTTACCCGTCGGTGTAGTAGCTATTGAAAATGGAGCCTTCGGGTCACCCTCGACTAAAGGAAGACAACTTTACTAACTCATTTATCTCACGTCATCATCACCAAGTCGCGCAGACTCCACAGATGTCCCTCACTCTCTTTCTCTCTCTCTTTCTCTCTCTCTTTCTCTATCCGTCCCTATCATCCATCGCTCCCGGTTGGTCTTCCAGACGACATCATGCGTCCGCACAGAACGGATGTAAATAAGTTCTTGCTGTTTGGACAAAACTTGCAGGTCCATGTGTGTGTGTGTGTGGGGGGGTCCATAGAAGAACGTCACTTATGAGTTCATCCTTCCTTCTCCAATTGTGTCCTGCATGTTTTGTTCACCTACCTTGGATAGTTTTTTGAGATGGGAGGTAAGTGGTAGTACAGACGTTGCTTCCACAGACATAGTACAGTGTTGCTTCCAGGATTTGTTCAAAAAATCATTCTTGTGTAGTTGCGGACTTCCAAATTTTCCACTCAAAAATTATTTTGATAAACAGCTCACTGGTACTACATTCTGATCCCAAAACATTAAAGTTGAAAATAAATTGACCAAAAATTAAAAAAGTAAGTGAAGATACATTTAAAGCTGACAATTATATTTATTTTGTCTATTTCTTGAGGATAAACAATATCATTGGCTGGATGATTAGAAAAATTTTTAAGGACAGTAAATGTTCTTTTAAAAATATATAAAATCGTAATAAGACCCCATATAGCATAAGTGGAGGATGAAATGCCGGTGGTCACTACTTGTGGAGTGTTGATTTTGTTCTCTCAAGGTTTTGTTCGAAACAAAACTCCGAGTGTTGTTCTACAATCCACAACACAAAGAATATGAACAATGCAAACAAAAGAAATTTATCAATAACGAGAATGTTAAAACATATATTTTTAGCAAGGAAGAGTTGTTACGTTACCTCCTCGCTATATTCAAAGGAATATAAAGACGAATAACGAAGATGCCGTAAGGTTTTCAAGAAGGTTTAATGGCAGCCAGAACAAAGGGTACCTTTATGCTGCAAGTCTCGTAGGAAGGAAGGAAGGAAGGAAGGAAGGAAGGAAGGAAGGAATTATTGAGTTGTGAAGGAATTATAGCAGCTAAATGCCTGAGCGGAACGTGCGTCGCTACAGTCAAGGCAATGCTGAATATCTGAGCGATATATGCGTCGCTATAGACATAGCAAAAGTCGTGTTTGCTGTTTAAGGATAGGAATGATGAAGTCACCCATAAATGTGTGGTCCTGGTTGCTGTAGGAGAAAGGTATGAAGGTCTCTGTTGTCCAGGAATGAGGTAGCTGGATGTCTCTGCGAATTGCGCGTCGCTGTAGACATAGCAAAAGTTAGAGGCGACATAAAGGTGATCATATAAGTGGCGGATTACATGCATTTAATTCATGTTCAACTCGGAACCCTTGGTCTAAGAGGGTAGACTCAGAAGGTCCATGAATTAGACGGCTTTCCTCATGGTGTTGTGATTCTGCTGCTATGAAAGGAGCGTACAGAAAGTACGTCCGTCCTTCTCGAAAGGTTCTGAGGAAGAGAGACAGTTTGGCAGGCTTTTACCATTTTTATGTTGTCCAGGAAAATGGTCTGGGCTGAATAGGATAAGTCATCCTCATTGGGTGAAAATATGTGACGACCATAACGGTCAAATTAATTTACGCGCCAAACAAAAATACGAAGTTCTTTCTGCTACATATTTTTTATGACATAAAACCAACGTGGAAGAGTCAGCAATGTTCATATATATTTGGCTGGTATTTGTGTGTGTGGGTGTGTATAATACAAATACGTTTGCTGAAATGGTAGTGAGTGTTGATCGAAAAAAGTGAACAAGTCCTACTTACATATATATGTGTGTGAGTGTATGCATGCGTGGGAACTAAAAACTACATTGCAGCAAAGGATCTGTCTGCCCACAGGCTAAATGTGTGTGAATTGTATTTATGGGCGACGTTGAAGTCCATGAGAAGTTTAGTACATTGAAAGATGGTGAATGTACTAATTTCATTTGGACAATTAACGTATTTTTTGCTGGCTGTGTGTTCTATTTTCGTCTGTGTGTTCGAAGCTGTGAGTTACGAATCTCTGAAACCGAAGAGCGAGTGATAGCGAAAGAGTGAAAAAAAGATAAAGAGGAATTTGGAAAATGTAGGTTCCTAGTCACGTGACCAGCTCTATACACGTGATTAATTTTTTGCGCGGGACAAGTTCCTTTGGGATTCCAAACATGCAGACGTAGTTGAAGACACAGACACATAACTAATCAGTCCAACCAGATTCCCGAAACTACTTAATTTGTTTTGGCGCCTAACTAATTTTGTTTGGGAGACAGGATTTTTACTAGTGAGTTTTGGAACCTATTTTTTCAGAATTTTTATTCCACGTGCCCTTCGTCGATTGGTCTAAAAATATAGGCGCGTAATTCCAATAGATATTATCAGACCAAGGCTTCCATGTCAAAACATGGAAATTGGAACATATATATATATATATATATGGAGAGCGAGAGAATGAAAGAGGAAAGGGAGGAAAGAGAGAGAAACTGTTCAAATTGGAAGAGAGAGTGGAAGAAAGAAGAGAAACCATTTGAATTAAGAGAGAGAGAGAGAGAAGAGAGAGAGAGAGAGAGAGAGAAAAGAGAGAGAAAGAAAGAAAGAAAGAAAGCGAGGCAAAGTGAGAGTTAGGATTAAGATATATATAGAGAAAGAAGGAGTGAGGGAGAGAAAGAGAGAGATAAGAAAACCTTCAAATTTAGAGAGAGAGAGAGAGAAAGATTCTTAACACTTTCTCCTTCTCTCTCTTTCTCACTCTCTCTTTCTCTTTCCCTCTTTCTCTTAATTCAAACGGTTTCTCTCTCTCTCTCTCTCTCTCTCTCTCTATTCGAATTTTTTCCATTAATAAGCCCGTGCTTTCTATTATAATAAGGTAGATAGGATTGTTTTCTGACGTAACACGTCGGATAGTTGACTTGTTCTCTCGTAATATATGTGAACGTAAATAAAAAAAAGGCAAGAACAATACTATTCAAAATTTAAACGTACTATAAGGAAAAAAATGTCTGCCATTTTGTCTTCATATCAGCAACAATTTGTTTTAAAGATTATATATCATACAAATGCTCGTCTTCATGAGCTATACAATCTTGAAACCTCACCCCAAAGTTCTACGTTGTTTGTCAAGTCATTAAGGTTGGAACTTATGCGATTTCATTTTGAATGAAATAATCAGCTTTGCAGTTGTCTACAGTCTACGTTTGAAGACTTGAACCTTCAGGTATCCTCAGTGAATGTAATAACAAGGGGGGAGATCAGCGGCCTACGTTTAAAGACTTGAGCCTTCAGGTATCCTCAGTGAATGTAATAACAAGGGGGGAGATCAGCGGCCTACGTTTAAAGACTTGAGCCTTCAGGTATCCTCAGTGAATGTAATAACAAGGGGGGATATCAGCGGCCTACGTTTAAAGACTTGAGCCTTCAGGTATCCTCAGTGAATGTAATAACAAGGGGGGAGATCAGCGGCCTACGTTTGAAGACTTGAGCCTTCAGGTATCCTCAGTGAATGTAATAACAAGGGGGGAGATCAGCGGCCTACGTTTGAAGACTTGAGCCTTCAGGAATCCTCAGTGAATATAATAACAAGGGGGGAGATCAGCGGCCTACGTTTGAAGACTTGAACCTTCAGGTATCCTCAGTGAATATAATAACAAGGGGGGAGATCAGCAGCCTACGTTTAAAGACTTGAGCCTTCAGGTATCCTCAGTGAATGTAATAACAAGGGGGGATATCAGCGGCCTACGTTTAAAGACTTGAGCCTTCAGGTATCCTCAGTGAATGTAATAACAAGGGGGGAGATCAGCGGCCTACGTTTAAAGACTTGAGCCTTCAGGTATCCTCAGTGAATGTAATAACAAGGGGGGATATCAGCGGCCTACGTTTAAAGACTTGAGCCTTCAGGTATCCTCAGTGAATGTAATAACAAAGGGGGAGATCAGTGGCCTACGTTTGAAGACTTGAGCCTTCAGGTATCCTCAGTGAATGTAATAACAAAGGGGGAGATCAGTGGCCTACGTTTGAAGACTTAAGCCTTCAGGTATCCTCAGTGAGTGTAATAACAAGGGGGGGAGACCAGCGCCCTACGTTTAAAGACTTGAGCCTTCAGGTATCCTCAGTGAGTCTAATAAGGGGATAGATCTAGAGCCTATGTTTCAGACTTCAGCATTCATGTACCCAAAGAAAGTAATCACAAGGGGAAAGATCAGAGCCCTACGTTTAAAGACTTGAGCCTTCAGGTATCTCCAGAGAAAGTAATTACAAGAGGATAGATCTGCGACCTTTAAAGACGTGAAACTTCAGGTAGGGAAGACATCACAGTGTAAAAGATCTGCCGTCCACGATTAAACATTTGAGCCTTCATGAATCCCTCGAAGAAATAATCAAAAGAGGATAGATCTGCAGCCTAGGTTTAAAGACATCAGGCATCCTCAGAGAAAATAATTTTTCGGGCTTAAAAAAATCGACTTGTACGACGAAATTTACGGAAAGCTAAACTTAGAATATAACTTCTGATATCTTCTTTTGTGCCTTATCAAGACGACAGAAAGTTTATCAAAAGGTCAATGACGTATTCGAATTCCTTCATTAGCCATGATCAATGACATCATTTCTTATCAAATCATACCAGAATATTTGGAAGAACAAATCAGTGAATAATTTGAGATGGTGAACAGTTCAAAGCTAGTGATAGAACTTGCTAAGCTTACAGGCTTCAGGTTGTTTAGCGTACCTCCTGTTCCTATGAGGTCACCCATCTAATTACTGACCAGGGTCATCATAGCTTAACTTGTTATTTACGAAACTTTGCTTAGTCTGGTACACAGGCTTCAAGTTACTTATTGTACTTACAGTTTCTAAGAGGTCACCAATCTAAATACTAACCAGGATCATCCTTGCTTAGCTTATTTTTGAAACTTTACTTAGACTGGCAAACAGACCTCAGATGTTTACAGTAGCTACTGGTAAAAGTGGTCACCTATCTAAGTATTGAACAGGATAGTCATTGGTTAACTTGTTATTTACTAAGCTTTTCCTAGTCTGGCACACAGGCCTCTGGTTTCTTACAGTAGTTGCTTTTACTAAGTGGTCACCCATCTAAGTACTGAACAGGATAGTCATTGCTTAACTTGTTATTTACTAAGCTTTTCCTAATCTGGCACACAGGCCTCAGGTTTCTTACAGTAGTTGCTTTTACTAAGTGGTCACCCATCTAAGTACTGAACAGGCTTATTGTTGCTTAACTTGTTATTTACGAAGCTTTTCCTTGTCTGGCACACAGGCCTCTGGTTTCTTACAGTAGTTGCTTTTACAAAGTAGTCACCCATCTATGTTCTCACCAAGCTCATTACTTAACTTATTATTTTCTAAGCTTTTCTTTGGCAAAGAGACCTTAGGTTGCTTTCGGTAGCTGCTGTTACGAAGTGGTCACCCACCTAAGTACAGAACAGGCTTGTCATTGCTTAACTTATTATTTACAAAACTTTTCCTAGTCTGGCAAAGAGACCTCAGATTCCTTTGAGTTGCTGCCGTTATGAAGTGGTCACCCACCTAAGAACTGAACAGGTTTGTCATTGCTTAACTTATATTTACTAAACTTTTCCTTGTCTGGCAAAGAGACTTCGGGTTGCTTACGGTAGCTGCTATTATGAAGTGGTCACCCACGCAAGTACTGAACAGGCTTGTCATTGCTTAACTTGTTATTTACTAAGCTTTTCTTAGTCTGGCAAAGACACCTCAAGTTGCTTACGGTAGCTGCTGTTACGAAGTGGTCACCCACGTAAGTACTGAACAGGGTTGTCATTGCTAAACTTGTTATTTACAAAGCTTTTCTTAGTCTGGCAAAGAGACCTCAGGTTGCTTACGATAGCTGCTGTTACGAAGTGGTCACCCACGTAAGTACTAAGCAGGACGATTACAGATTTAATTCAATTTTTTTATGAGACTTGACGAAAATCCTGCTTAAAACTGAACTTGATTCTCAAAATCAACCGGAACCTTCTGGAAAACAGCCCCGTCGGTTGAGGCTGTAGAATACAGCGACTGCATCTCTATAGAGGGGTATGACCCCTACTTCCGAATGAATGTCCTGACATGACACTAAACAATCTGATGGTGAGGCTCCAGTAATGCAGGGGCTTTGGAGGATAAGGAAAACCCCTTCATTGCCATTGCTCCCGGGTCCACTCTTGCCCGGTGAGGTAGTATCTGACAGGGTTCTATCTTTGGATCAAATAGAATTGTTTGACATTTAAACACTGTGCAAACAAATGACTTATGCTATACTGAATTGTTTGAAATAGAGCTGTTTGATCATTTTACTGTGTGTAAACAAATGACTGATGTTTCATTGAATTAAGGAAAAATCATATATGTCTAAGATATATGTATAAACTGGATTTGGCATTAAATAACCTACAATGGTTGATATGCCATAAAACCAAACTTCTTGAACAGAAATGGCGATCCTTCCGTCTTGTAGCCAAATGCAGCCTTCTAAATAAAATAATAAAATAGTCACATCGAAATATTGTTAACAAATGTATGCCATTACAAGTTGAATAACATAATTTTATTAATTGCATTCGTTATTCTTTAAAGATATGAATAAAATGTGTTTTAGCGTTCTTTAAGGTTTATCGATAGTTACATTCTTTCGCGAGTTATTTACGGTAGTTTTACGGTGTTTGTTCTCATTTCAAGGTATTACGTCCGGTTTACGTTAAAAAAAAAACGGGTTAAATCACAACTTTTGGAATGAATTGATGAAGTACAGCGGGGCATGACTGTACATAAAGAATCGGTTAATCCTTTATGTTATAGACTTACAAGTCAACTTACCTGGTATTCGACGGAGTCACCTGGCATTGGAGCGGAGTCGGTATCAATGATAAGTAAAGATTCTCATTGGACTTGGCTTTTTGGCTGGATGAATCATTAACAAACAATGAAAAGTAGGGATTCACATAGGACACTCTGAATTAATGACAACGAGCCACTTGCATCTGGCCTTCGGACATAGAGAACCTATGACCAGCAGCGCGTCAGTCTCGACTCATGCGTGACCTCCCCTTCCCTAATCCCCACTTTAAAAAAGACCTTGTGGCAAATCCTATCTAACAGGAAGTACGGATAAATATCACTTACTTGTCAACTTTCCGACACGCATCTAAACCAGTTTTCAGCCTCTTGGTTTTATTTCTCTAAAAGTCAAGTTTGAAATGGTAAAACTTTGGTTTAGTTTTCTCCCACTCTTACCATTAAGGATTTTCCTCCTCCTCCTCCTCTAGTTTGAGGTTTCTTTGCTTAATGGCACATCAAACTTTGTATGTTATTTAATACCAAGCCATTGCCCAAGAAGAACAGTGGTGATACTATTTAACCCATAGCTGGGAAGATAAGGGGGTTCTTACCTTTCCCAAGGGCATTTGCCCGAAAGTGAACGTAATAGCGCGACTGGAGTTCGAACTCGCTTCGTACAATTCCACAGTCCATTGCTTTAACCATTACACCACGAGGACACCCCCTCCTCCTCTGGAATAATAGATGTGTATCAGAAAGTCAGGGATCATTTTGACAAATTAATTACATTGTAAACAAGCCCCCAACGAAAATCTTTTTTTAATTTGAAAAATTGAAGGAGTGAGGTTAGGTCTTCTGTATGCTAAACAATAAAAAAATATTTCCGAAAAAAAAAAAAATCTTCACCGTTTTTGATGGTAGAATCACTTATATTCATTTGTGCATTTTTAAAATTTTTATAAAGTCTTTAGATTTTTATTTTCGGTTTGGTTTCTTTGTTTTAATGGCATATCAACCTTTTTAGGTTATTTAATGCTAAAGCCATTCTCCGAGAGGAACAGTAGTTGTACTATTTAACCCATAGCTGGGAGGATAAGGGGGTTCATAGCTTTCCCAAGCGTATTTGCCCGAAAGTGTACGTAATAGCGCGACTGGAGTACGAACTCGCGTACTACGATTCCGCAGTCCATCGCTTTAACCATTACACCACGAGGACACCCCCCCAGTTTTTTTTATTTTCATTAATTAATTTATTTATTTCAATCAAAATGTTTGGAAGGAGCTTCAAAGCCCTAATGCTCAACGACCCCCCCCATCCCGCAAAAAAAATGTTGCAGACGTATATTCCCTGATTGAACAAATGAGTAGGGCTTGTCTCTATATCCGGGTTATCCTGAAAAGAATGAATAAAATAAATAAAGGAGAAGAAAAAGATAATCCCCGAAGACTTTCAAGATCCCCTTGAAAAGATTCCCATTTCCTTCTCTACGCTTGGGTGAAAAGAGCTACTTGAAAAAGGTTAAGCCTTAAGGGTCTTAGGATAGGGCTGGAATGGGAAAAGGTAGCTGAAATAATATAAGTATCCACGGTCCGACCCCAAATTGAGCCACCAGACACCACTGTAGTTGGCGTCAGGCTAGGCCATGGTTAGCAAATAAGGAGCGATATTCGAGTCTAGTTGCTGAGTGTCATATCTTAGAAAAAAAAACGCTAAGTAAATTACAACTAGTTGCTGAGATAGGGTCACATTATAAGTGTCATTGTATACTTTTCACTTTCAAGGTAAGACAAGTTCTCTTCATTTGTAGATTGGCGCAATACAATCTTTAGAACGCCTCATTTCACTTCACTTATGATTTTGCCAAGGGCAAGCCTTTACGAAGCTGAGGAATTTCTATCTATCTATCTATCTATCTATCACAGTCTGAGAAAGCTGAGGAGTTTTTATCTATCTATCTATCTATCTATCTATCTATCTATCTATCTATCACAGTCTGAGAAAGATGAGGAGTTTTTATCTATCTATCTATCTATCTATCTATCTATCTATCTATCTATCTATCTATCTTAGCCCAGTCGGCTGCAGAGGGGTAAGATTCTCCTCCCTAATCAGTGTCCTGGATATGACATTAAACAATCTGATGGCAAGGTTCCAGTAATGCTGGAGCTTTGGGGAATGCGGAGTTCTCCTTTATTGCCATCACTTACAGGTCCACTCTGACCCGGAGTGATATCACCTGATAGGATCCTATCTATGAGTTAAATAGAACGAAACAGTGTACTTATGCTAAACTGAATTATTTGAAATAGAACTGTTTTTGACATTTAAACTGTGTACTTACGCTAAATTGAATTGTTAGTGATATGTAGCAATACTTGGAACCATTTAACTTTGTTGACAAAATTGAATTGTTTGAAATAGAACTGTTATATGTATAAAAATGGATTTGGCATTAAATGACCTACAAAGGTTGATATGCCATAAAACTAAACAATACTAAACTCTATCGGGGGTGTCCTCGTGGTGTAATGGTTAAAGCGTTGGCCTGCGGAATCGTTGTAAGCGAGTTCGAACTCCAGTCGTTCAATTACGTTCACTTTGGGAAAGGTATAGATCCTCTTATCCTCCCAACTATGGGTTAAATAATACCACTACTATCCTTCTAGATGGATGGATTTGGCATCAAATAAACCAAGAAGGTTGATATGCCATTAAACAACAACACAAACAATAAAAACAAACTCTATCTATCTATCTATCTATCTATCCAATGGTGGTGGTCTGAAAAGTTTATATGATGACGTCATATTTGCTGTTGATGACTTGGTTCAGCATTAGGACCCAAACACTGCAACACTGATGGAAGAAGTGAGGAGGTTGCAAGGGGGACTATGTTGAAAAATAAACCCCATTAGGTCACATTCCATGAGAGTATCTTGGTCAGCCTATGAACTTTTCAGTTGACCCTCATACACGCACACATATTATATATATATATATATATATATATATATATATATATATATGTTGTTGATGTTGGCGACGTTATTCGAGGGTGACCCGAAGGCTCCCTTTTTCGATAACTACTACACCAATGTGTAGGGGAGGGCGCTACTCCTTTCCCTGGATTGCTCCACTTTACCCTTGATCCCTACCTTATATTGCTTAGTGTTAAGCAAGGGGGCATCAAGTACCATTTTTAAAGTCTTGGGTATGACTCAACCTGGGATTGAGTGTTCGTCATTGGCGAACACTCAAACCATCATGCCAATAACCTTGTGTTTTAGATCAATCCGCTAGAGGAGTGGGTTAGATCCTCACCGAGAGCTCCAATCCTGTGACCATGTACCAGACTAAGCTAAGTTTTATAAATTTTTCGACATTTTGATATTTATTTTTTTTATTCCAGTCACAATGGTATTATTATAAAAAATCATTTCCAACGCTGAAAGTCTCTCTTCGGCTGGTATATTGGTGGTGCAAAACAGTTCTCATAACCTCCTGTAGCTAGGTACCAAATTTCACAAACTTTATTCTTACTAACAACTTTGTAAACTTTAGTCAACAACGATTTTTAGCGGTAGACTCTTCACGAGGCGTAATGGTTAACGAGTTAGGCTGGAGACTATTCTTTAAGGAGTTCAATTCTCACCGGGGGCCTCATATTTTGGCTTTATATCCCCAAAACGCTTGGCTTAATGGACGACTTAGATTTTTCAGTTCACTTTTTCTTTTGCAGTAGAAACGAAAATTTAAAGGGGAGATAACTCGTGATGTCTTAAAAGTTCTGTATCATCGCCTGAATTTTGTATTCTTTGTTCCTTTAAAAATAACAAAATAAAAATGTCTATCCTAGACACCTGCATGGCCCCAAAGCCCTATCGATCAGTCTTGGAGGTTTGGGAGATTTTTATCATTGTTGTCAGCGCATCTTCGCAATGCTAGTAGTAGACAACGAATAATTGATAAATTTTTTATATATTATATTTAAGAAGAGAATATTAATCTCTAAAATATTTTATTTATCACAAGACGGCTTGCATTCGCTTTGTAGCAACGGTCGATGATTATACTTGTGGTTCTATTTAGGAAGGAGTGAAGAATTCTAATGAGAATTTCATTTTCAGGTCTGCTATATCAAATGGGATGATTTTTAAAAAATTATCATTCTATAGCAAATTAAACAGGAAATCGCTCCATTTTCTGAGTTAAGTAAATTCAATGTCTTGTTTTTAACAGAATCTAGCTTTGATGTGCCGTTTTTGCTGGGTCACACACACACACACACACACACACACACACACACACACACACACACACACACACACACACACACAAGCATAAATATATATATATATATATATATATATATATATATATATAAGAATTTTATATTTCATATGTATATATATATCAGAATTTTAGCAATATATAGATAAATAAATTATATTTCATTACTTGAATGAATCCCATAAAAAATAATGGGGCTATATATGTATGGATTCGCATTTATCCCTAGGATCAGAGTGTAGCACCTGCATCCATTGTAACTGTGGTCCATGATGATATTGATGCTTCTATTTAGGAAGGAGTGAAGGATTCTAATTAGAATTTCATAGATATCCCTATTGTATTAGGAATTCAGGATTATCGAAAAGATGGTATTCAATGCTAATACACATGCTACAAAATTAACTTTCCATCACAAATTGGACTGGAAATTGCTTTATTCTCTAAGACCGTGTAAATATGAATGATTATCCTGAACTTTAATAAAAAGCTCCTGAACATCCTTCATTTATAAATAACAACGATCTTACAACTATATATAAAATGATTAAGTACCGTTAGTATATTTCATCTGAGATTCCCACTTATTCAAACCCTCTTAAGATAACTTCTATCCTGTTTTGTTGATTGTTTTGTAGCATATTAGATTAATCAGAGATGATTATCTCCTGAATAGGTTCCAGGGGCCACTGGGCCGCAGACTAAGTGGATTCTAGGGATTTTGACCCTGGGTACAGATAGAGTTCATGAAAGGTAGTTCATGGTTGGTTAGAAAGGCCCAGTGAAGAAGGTCATAGTATTCTCATTTAGGGGATTATTTACTAAGCTGTACTTAGCCTAGCATAAAGACCTCAGTTTGGTTACAGTGCCACACTAGACGGAGCCTCTCTGAAACTAGTGGACAAATTCACCTACCTGGGTAGTAGCGTCTCATCAACCGAAAAAGACATCGACACACGACTGACGAAGGCATGGACAGCTATCGAGAGGCTCTCGATCATATGGAAGTCGGACCTAACGGATAAAATGAAACGCAGTTTCTTCCAGGCAGCGGTTGTGTCGATACTACTATATGGATGCATCACATGGACGCTAACGAAGCGGCTGGAGAGGAAACTAGACGGAAATTACACAAGAATGTTGAGAGCAGTATTAAACAAGTCCTGGCGACAACACCCCACGAGGCTTCAACTATACGGACACTTGCCCCCCATCACGAAAACTATACAAGTCAGACGAACCAGACACGCGGGACACTGCTGGAGAAGCAAGGACGAGCTCATAAGCGATGTACTCCTGTGGACCCCCACATATGGATGTGCAAAAGTAGGACGACCAGCACGAACTTACATACAGCAACTATGTGAGGACACAGGATGTAACCCTGAAGACCTGCCGGAGGCGATGAATGATAGGGAGAAATGGCGAGAGAGGGTCAGGGATATCCGCGCTGGCGGCGCGACATGATGATGATGATGAGCTGTTGTTACAAAATGGTCACCCATCTAAGTACTGAGTAGGCTAGATGGGTGACCATTTAGCAAAGGCAGCGTCTGAAAGAAAGCTGAAGTCTGTGTACAAGACTAAGAAAAACTAAATAAATAACAAGTTAAGCAACAATAAGCCTGTTCAGTACTTAGATGGGTGACCATTTAGCAAAGGCAGCTTCGGAAAGAAAGCTGAAGTCTGTGTACAAGACTAGGAAAAACTAAGTAAATAACAAGTTAAGCAACAATAAGCCTGTTCAGTACTTAGATGGGTGACCATTTAGCAAAGGCAGCGTCTGAAAGAAAGCTGAAGTCTGTGTACAAGACTAGGAAAAACTAAGTAAATAACAAGTTAAGCAACAATAAGCCTGTTCAGTACTTAGATGGGTGACCATTTAGCAAAGGCAGCGTCTGAAAGAAAGCTGAAGTCTGTGTACAAGACTAAGAAAAACTAAGTAAATAACAAGTTAAGCAACAATAAGCCTGTTCAGTACTTAGATGGGTGACCACTTAGTAAAAACAACTACTGTAAGAAACCAGAGGTCTGTGTGCCAGACGAGGAAAAGCTTAGTAAATAACAAGTTAAACAATGACAATCCTGTTCAGTACTTAGATGGGTGACCACTTTGTAAAAGCAACTACTGTAAGAAACCAGAGGCCTGTGTACCAGACGAGGCAAAGCTTTGCAAATAACAAGTTAAGCAATGACTATCCTGTTCAATACTTAGATGGGGGACCACATCATAAGAGCAGCTACAGTAAGCAAGCTGAGCTCTATGTGCCAGACGAGGAAAAGGTTAGTTGCTTACAATAATGGTGTCATTTTCCCATTTTACAATCCTGACACCAACTTAATCTACTTGTGACATTTTTTTTTATAAAAAAATGTTTCTGACAATGAAGTTTTACTTTTAAATTAATTAGACTCAAGTAATTATTATTTTGCATTGCAAAAACCCTCTAAATTAATTCAATACAATTAATTATATATATATATATATATATATATATATATATATATATATATATATATATATATAATTAATT
>OY757945.1:51659752-51699752 GCA_963585895.1 Sepioteuthis lessoniana | reverse complement strand
ACATACACACACATATATATATATATATATATACATGAACTACATCTTTGATTTACCAACAATCATGCTCCGAAAATTTCATGATCTAAACTGCTAGTCATGGACTGTCTAAAGTTTATGTACGCAAGTCCTGTACATGAATTGGTTGGTTCATTAACCAATCAGCAGCAGCAAGTCATGAGAAAAGCCAGACCCAGTAACTCTTCCCATCTTTTTCACATGACACGCTTCCTATCTCACTTCTGATCCAAAACACGTCCATCTTGTCTTCGCCCAGTCGGCTGAGGCTGTAGAATACACCAACTGCATCTCTGCAGAGTAGTAAGAACTCCTCTCCTCACTGAATGTCCAGATAATATGACATTAAAAAATCTGATGGTGAGGCTCCTGTGATGCTGGAGCTTTAGGGAATGTGGATTACCCCTTCATAACCATTACTCCCTGGTCCACTCTCACCTGGAGTAGTAGCACCTGATAGGGTCCCATCTATATATATATATATCTAAAAGAACTGTTTGACATTTAAAAT
Source organism: Sepioteuthis lessoniana (assembly GCA_963585895.1). Lineage (NCBI taxonomy): Eukaryota > Metazoa > Mollusca > Cephalopoda > Myopsida > Loliginidae > Sepioteuthis > Sepioteuthis lessoniana. The sequence goes on along the minus strand of OY757945.1, from coordinate 51,699,223 downwards.
GAGTGCAAACAAATGACTTATTCTAAATTGAATTGTTAGAAATAGAACTATTTGATTATTTAATTGTGTGTAAACAAATGATTGATGTTTAATTGAATCTTTAGTGATACCCAGCAATACTTAGAACTGTTTAACTGTGTGCAAACTAATGAGTAGAATTATTAGTGTTAAATAGCAATACTTGAAACTCTTTAAATGTGTCCCAAATTTGAATTATTGGTATTGCGTACCAGTACTTGAAACCAAAGGAATGAATAGTGTTCAATAGCAATAATTGTTGACTTATGCTAAATTGAATTGTTAGAAATAGAACTGTTTGATCATTTAACTGTGTGTATCAACAAAATATGTTAACAAATCATATACTTAATATATATGTAAAAATGTGATTTGGTATTAAATGATCAGCAAAGGTTGATGTGCCATAAAACCAAACCATCTTGTCCTTTGATGCAAAAATGCATGCTATCCTGACTATCTTTGACCTGTGATGTCTTCACAATATACCTCATATAAACTATTTGAAGTTTTAGGAAATGTGGAGTACATCTTTATTGCCATTACTCCCAGGTCCACTTTGACCTGGTGTGGTAGTAGTACTTCTTCGGGTTCCAGCTATGAGTCAAATAGAATTGTTTACTTGTATCCAAACAAATGACTGATGTTAAATTAAATTGTTCGTGTTACAAAGTGATGCTTGAAACCATTTAACTATGTGCAAATAAAACTGTTAATATTATGGTACTCGATTACATGTTTAAAAATATAGTTACGTAAATCCTATAACTATTTATCCATAGTTGTGGGGAGAATTATAAAAATTTATTTCTAAGAAAAAAATCAAGCTGACCACGTGCGGCACTTGATTGGGCCTGAGTAGAAAAGGGAGAAGTAATCCCAGACAATACGGCAACAAAAAGCTACCTCCCTCTTTTTGTCGAGAACTACTATTCAGACCCTCAATACGAATTCGGGGACTGAACTGAAGGCACGAAAACTTTAGCCACCAGAAATGTTTCGACACTCGCTTCTTGAATGGAACTTTCCAAGAAATAAGAGTAAAATTAAACGAAAGTCGATAATTGAAATTCTACCAAGTTAAACAACTGAAAGAAAATTCAACCGAGAATTCTGCTGAAAAGAACTTTGAAGACTCGCAATTTAATGAACTCTGAAACATTTCGACAAAACAAAAAAAGAAAAGAAAATTACTCAAATAGAAAGAACTTTGTTTCCTGGACATTCTATCAGATAAGTTCCAGCAAATTGCTCTAAAATTTGCGACACTTTATCTTTTCTATCCCTTTCTTTCTTGTTTCTTTGGTATAAAATTTCTTTTTAAAAATTTTATTGCCTGTGTTATCTTTTCGAATCAGTATCCAAACTAGAAAGCTGCGGAACTTACTGCTTAAACTTACCGTTTGAATTTACCGTTTGAAATAACTGTTTGATATTGCACACTTAAGACCCCTAAAAACATTAGCCAGTTAAATACTAAATTTGGCTTTAGTGTCACTCACTTCATATCAAATTTTATTTCTCAAAATTTCTTTAGAATAGTTAGATCCATATCTTTCCCAAGTGTATTAGCACTATGTAAAATGCAAATGGCCTTGTTCATTATTTGAACTCACGTTGCTGTGTCCGTTTCCAGCCACAATAACCATTACTCCACAGACTTCTTTTGTATCTTATTTAGTTTGCATTACATTCTTGCTGTTATTTTATCCAATATATTTATGCAAAATCATTCGTTCCCAGGTTCACTCAGGTCCGGAATGACAGCACCTGATAGGTTCCTCTCAATGAGTCAAATAGAACTGTTTGACATTTAAACTGTGATTATGCTAAACTGAATTGTTTGCAATATAACTGTTTTGACACTTAAACTGCGTACTTGTGCTAAACCGAACTGTTTGAAATAGAACTGTTAGAGCGTTTCACTTTTAAAATGTTACTTGATGCTACCTTGCTTAACATTCAGCATTATAAGGTAAGGATCAAGGGTAAAGTTGAGCAATCCAGGGAACGGAGTAGCACCCTCCTCTAAATCTCGGTGAAGTAACTATCGAAAGGAGAGTCTTCGGGTCACTCTCGACTACAGTCGTCAACTTTACTTACATTTATATGTATAAAAATGGATTCGACATAAAATAATGGTTGATATGCCATAGAACCCAACCAAACCAAACTAAAATTCAGTGATTCAATTACTTTTGAATTAATATCTCTGCAGTTGCCTATTGCCTATAGAAGAGCTTCTACTGATTGGGAGAAAATAGGATGTGCTGCAGTTTCACAGTACCAATAGAAGAGCTTCTACTGATTGGGAGAAAATAGGGTGTGCTGCAGTTTCATTGCACCTATAGAAGAGCTGCTACTGATTGGGAGAAAATAGGGTGTGCTGCAGTTTCATAGCACCTATAGAAGAGCTGCTACTGATTGGGAGAAAATAGGGTGTGCTGCAGTTTCATTGCACCTATAGAAGAGCTGCTACTGATTGGGAGAAAATAGGGTGTGCTGCAGTTTCATAGCACCTATAGAAGAGCTTCTACTGATTGGGAGAAAATAGGGTGTGCTGCAGTTTCATTGCACCTATAGAAGAGCTTCTACTGATTGGGAGAAAATAGGGTGTGCTGCAGTTTCATTGCACCTATAGAAGAGCTTCTACTGATTGGGAGAAAATAGGGTGTGCTGCAGTTTCATAGCACCTATAGAAGAGCTTCTACTGATTGGGAGAAAATAGGGTGTGCTGCAGTTTCATAGCACCTATAGAAGAGCTTCTACTGATTGGGAGAAAATAGGGCGTGCTGCAGTTTCATAGCACCTATAGAAGAGCTGCTACTGATTGGGAGAAAATAGGGTGTGCTGCAGTTTCACAGTACCAATAGAAGAGCTTCTACTGATTGATCAAGTCGAGCAAAACTCTTTTAGATATTTTAGTGTATTGAGCACTTTTATGCATTAGCTTACATAATTCTATCACTGTTTTTCCTTTTGACTAGATATTGCGGTGCTGCTTGATTATTTTCAAGTAGTATGGATAGTTTTTATTCTTTTCTTTTTTTATTAATTTTTTTTCTAGATATCAACTTGTAATACATTTTTTCATTCGCTAATTGCATTTTCTGCTTTCTTTTCACTTCACCAGAGTTATAGAACTAGTTATAAAATAGAAATAAAATAATATATATATATATATATATATATATATATATATATATATATATATATATTGCACTTGGTTAAACATAAACCCACAAAGTGATTTAGTGACAACCAACACTGTTATAATATATATATATATATATATATATATATATATATATATATATATATATATAAGGGGTTATTTTCAAATTTCCCAAAGGGAAGACATTGATGTCCAAATAAAAGGACTTGGGCATGCAATAGAGATCATGTTATTTGTTGTGGTATGTCGATAAACTGCACTCTTCTTTTAAGAACCAATCTTCATATCTGTTGTGGTCTTCAGATAAGACCAGTGGAAGAACAACTCAAACAACGGGTGATAGGTAAACGTTATTGTATTAGCAGAAAAAGAAAGTCATACAAAGGAAGTACTAGCCGTGCTCGGCTTGCAGTCCGTCTGTCAAGTGTCTCGTAAGGAACGAGGTGTTGTCTCCCCTGAGCGAGCTAAGCTCGAAGAATATGTTTAGGTTAGACGAGTCCATCTTTGGGGTATGGTAGGATATGTCCCCATAACAATATCACAACGGCATACTCTCCAAAAGACATGAAAATCATCTTTTTCGTTTTTAGATATACATACGATTTATTTGATCCATTCATGGTTAAACTTGGTCTTTCTTTTCAGCATTTTTCCGAGGGTAAATAAGCATACAAGCTTTAATTCTATATAATCTCAGCAGAGACTAAGTCTGTGTACTAGAATAAAGAGGAGGGGGCATGCCCGACCTTGTAATTTAGATCCGACCGAAGAGGAATGTTGCATTTGAACACCCCTCTACAAGGCGGAGTCGTTGAGTGGTGAGAGAAAGCTTGTGACAACAGTGACAAATTAAAGTTCTGTTACAATAGAAGATCAAAACTGGCGTCAGATAGAGGCTGGCTGGTTCAAAAATCGTACAGTCCGGCACAAACAGTGGGAGATTCCGTGGAGGTTTTGGAATCGTCGATACCTCTGTTGAAAAATAAAATGAAAAAAATTCGGATCCAAATTTCAAAATGGTTGACTTTATTTCAACAGTAAAATGAACGACACGTCACTGATTTTTTCTTTTTTTTTTTTTTTTCCGACGTCATTGCACGAGTATTAATTCTATTATTTGAATCATTAACGTTTGGTTTTAAAATTTGTTTATTTAATTGAAAAATAAACAAACAAACAAACAAAATAAAAACATCAAGCTCTAAAACAAGCAACTCAACAAGTCACTTCCCTCCTTCATACTTGCTGGAGGGAACCATGGAGATTTGGAGGGAAGTCATTTCCGTTTTGAAATTTATCTTCATGTTTTTTGTCGGGGTTGAAGTACTATACCATCTAATGTGCGGGTAAGAGTCATCTTTGAATATGTTTATTATCACGTCAGACATTCTTGAGAATTGGTCCGATCTAAGGAAGCGTTGAAACTTCAAGCATTTTTTGGTGTGTGTGTGTGTGTGTGTGTGTGTGTGTAAGGTGGGTTTCCAGTGGTGGACTTATAAGCTGAGTAAGTAATAGCTTAGATACTCACCTTCGGGGCCACATTTTTTAAATACTTTTTCATTTTATCAATAGGTTTTATTCTTTAACACCAATTAATATATATATATATATATATATATATATATATATATATATATATATATATATATAATAAATACTAGATATATATATCTAATACATGGAATTAAATATATATATCTAATGTATTAAATATATATATCTAATATATATTTATTCATTATTATTACATAATAGCTCTATCCTAGATATTGAGCACTCTCTATATTATATTGCACTTGATTCGATACAAACCCACAAAGTGATTTAGTGACAACCAATACTGTTATTATATATATATATATATATATATATATATATAAAGTAAGTAAAATAAAGTTGGCGACCGTAGTTGAGGGCGACCAGAAGGCTCCCTTTTCAATAGCTACTACACCAAGGTGTCGGGGAGGGCACTACTCATTTCCCTGGATTGCTCCACTTTACCCTTGATACGTACTTTATATTGCTGAGTGTTAAGCAAGGAGGTATCAAAAACCATTTTTAAAGTCTTTGGTATGACGCGACCTAGGATTGAACCCAGGTCTCCTGGACATTGCCGAACACTCTACTCACTAGGCCAAAGTATATTTTAGCTTTTATATATATTCAATGGCATGGAAGCTTAAGCTTGTCTGCAGACAAGCTTCCATGCTATTTTTAAAAAATGTTATTAATTCTAAAAATATAGAAAAGAGTTTAACCAACTCCAGACCCCCCGATTTAAAAAAAAATCTACTGTTAACGAACACACCACACGACTCCGTAGGAATAGGAATGAACCAAATTAATTCGAGAAAGTTTAACTTAGAATTCTAGGGATATATACAAGGATCTTTAAATAAGTTTCCAGACTTTTTCCGTATGGGCACTTTTATTGATAGTACACACATGAAACTCTAGTCCTCTTCGAAGTAATCTCCTCCGGCTGCAATGCACTTCTGGTACCGTTCCAACAACTTCTGGAAGGTCCCATGGAAGTCCTTTTGTGTGAGTGTGTCAATGACCTTCATCACAGCCTCTTTCATCTCCTTAATTGTCTCCTAACGACAGCCTCTGAGCTTAGGGAATAAGCAAAAGTCACAGGGAGTAAGGTCTGGACTATAGGGAGGGTGAGCAACTGTCTTGATGCCCATTTTAGTCAAATAGTCTGTGACAAGGATTGAGTTGTCGACTGGTGCATTGTCCAGGTGGAAATGCCACTCACCCGATTTGCAGAGTGCTGGCCTCTTCCTTAGGAATCTCTTCCTGAACTCCCAACCCTAACCCTAACCGTTTGGCCAATCAACTCTGGTGTATTGACTTCCTTACTCCTCGCACACCTCTCATCATCCCTCACAGACTACCTGCCTTCCTTGAATCTCTTATGCCACTCAAAAACCGATGCTCGATTCATGCAAGATGGTCGAAAAGTCGTCTGAAACATTGCATACGTTTCGGTGGCATTTTTTCCTAGTTTAAAACAGAATTTTATTGCATATCGTTCTTCTAAAGTGTCAGATTGCATTTTAAATTCACCAGCAGTGACAAACAGGCTTTAGTAGGGTGTATTCCAATTGCTACTGTAGCTGTTCATTTGAACCTGAAATCATAAAAATTGGTCTGTCATCTCATAAGATGTATAGCAATAACATAGGGAATTTCCAAGAGTCTACGACAATTCTAAATGCCTGTACAAAAAAAAAAGAAGTCTGGAAACTTATTGAAGGCACTACGTATATAAATAACCAATAGCTAGAATGGAGTCAGAAGAAAGAGTGAAAAGCGAAAAGTATAGTTTGTAAAAAGTATTAATCTGAATAATAGACCCCAAAATATTTAGAAACATACGAAACCAACTCAACAAAAAAAAAGATAAAATATTCGAGTTAGTAATTTTGTTTTGTTCACCTACAAGCACCTATACATTCAAATAATTGTTACGGAATGTTTGCTTCCAACACCAAAATAATTGCAAGCTTTGGATTCTCTCCACCATAACACACCTATAACAAGAGGCAAATTTGGTTGAGCAGTCCTGTTGTCTTGTTATTTTAAGAATAGGAGGAACAGAATGAGTTGACGAGAAATATTGGAGAGTTCAAAAACTTCAATATCAGTTGAGACGAAATTCCCTTGTACTGTGAGTCGTACAAATAATAGAAGAACAGTAACAAATATTTGAACAGGAATTAAGCATTCAACCTGAAGTTTCGAGGTCCAGTTGGTCTAGGAGGAAGGAATAAATTATAAAGGAATGGTCTCCTAAAGTAACAGTGGCCTAAATGTTGAATGTGCTCTCTTCGTGTTGAATGTGGTCTGCCTGCTGCTGGAATCGGTCAGGTAAAAAGAGAGGACGAAAGGGCGTTATATCGCCTTTTATATTGCCTGGGAAAGTCACCCGGGCAGAATGGCATAAATCATTCTCATTGGACGAAATATATATGTACAACTACCCCTGCGGCCGGGCCCCGACTTATCAACTTCTTAAAATCAATACCATTCATGGCCAGTGATTCATCTAGTGGTTTCCGCCGGGGTATCTCACATTTCTTTACGGCTACAAAAAAATACAACCGAGAGAGTGGAAGGAAGAACAAACGAACAATATGGACTTGGGTCAGTTCCTGGCGCAAGAAAGGGAGTTTTATGTGACGATTTTGTTCAGCTTTTCGTGCATTTGTTGACTATTGTGAGCGTGTATTTCGCGCGAAACTTCTACAAAGCCACAAGGAATGCTAACTCATCTTTGACTGTCTTCTCTCGCTGCCTCCATCTGCTGACCGTCCTTCCCCTAGACTGGTATCTCAATCCGACCGTCCTCCTCTGCTCTCCATTGTCGACTGCTTTCTCTGGGTTCTTTTGTCAACTCTCCTTTCTGGGACCTTCCTCTCCTCGTCCACTTCCGGTCTTGCGGGGGATCTCGAGCTCAAGCCCTTTGTTTGGGTTTCGCGCCAAAGCAGACAAAGAGATGGTCTGCCCGGCGTACACACCCACATAGTGTCACATATGAATCGAAACTTCAACAGCCAAATAATTCCAGCGCCAGATAATAAATTTAAAAATATAAATCACCGCGTGATTTAATGGTGGTCTGACGAGCAATTGAAAATTAGTTCTTTCTGCTACACACCTAATTAGAAATAAAAGCCACTGTTATTTGTTTCCAGTATGTTTGTGTTCCCGTTATTTCTTATTTGTCGAAATTCTTTTGTCCATTTCATTCACAAGATCAAGTTTATTAATACCCACTTCATACAATCAATAAATGTTCGATTACATCATAATTATTTTTCCAGTTCAAAATGTTCGTTACGTAGGTATTACGTTGGTCGAATATGTAGCAAATTAACGTGACGATTTACTGTAACAACATGTGATTAAATTGTTGCAGAGGAAGTGGGTGCGTCCGGAAGTGACTCAGCAAAATCTCGTCTACTTTGTTTGCTTTTGTCCCAGTCACGTCGCTGACGTCACGTCTGACGAGACGTGACCGAAAAAAAGGTTCTTATGATTTAGTTTAATTATGTAGCAGATAAGTTTTCCTGGCAACTGGGATAAGAGGTCATTGCTGAAATTAAGAATAAAATAAAGTATGCAAAAGCAAAGCAAATAATAGGATGTTGAGTTGAACAGATGTTTCTTTATCAGTAAGAGTTTTTGGACCATTGTCTTCGTCTTTATTATTTTTTGTTTGTTTGTTTTTTCACAATGTTTCGGCCGCTGTATCCCCCAGACTACCTCAGGTGTTCCCTGATTATCTGGGCGTAGAAATGATTCAACCTAGGAAATCCTTTTCTATGCCCAGATAAACAGGGGACACTTGAGGAAGGCCGGGGGATACAGTGCCCGAAACGTTGTGAAAAAACAATAAAGACGAAGACAATAGTCGGAAAACTTACTGATAAAAATCATCAAGCTTCGTCTCAGAAATTTAGACAACTAATGAACAGATGTTGTCTTTTTATGTATTTATTTATTTTGGTAATAAGCAATAATTTACAAACGTGTTCGTAAGTGTATTAATTCTGTATGTGTGCAGTGTGCATAAATGTTTTTATTTATTTTTTATTATTTATCTATTTATTTATTTTGCAATTTCTTACTTCTGTAGCGCTCTTGAATTCGTTTGAGGATAAAATTTTAACATTCGGGAAATTCGGAACTTATATTTCGTTTTGTTTTGTTTGATTTCTTTCCGTTTAATAGCATATCAATCTTCGTGGGTTATTGTTGTATCGTCGAGACGAATGATACACAAAGAAGAATGAGTGCTTAATATATTTATTCAGCACCAGTATCCGGTGTTAAAGGATATATACAATAAACATAGTACAATAAGTTACAAATATAGAATACACATTTTTTAGCCTTAAAATCACCATCATCATGTGGTGCCGCCATCACGGATATCCCTGACACTCTCGCGCTACTTTTCCCTATCGTTCATCGCCTCTGGCAGGTCTTCAGGGCTACATCCCGTATCCTCACATAGCTGCTGTATGTATGTTCGAGCTGGTCGTCCTGCTTTGGCTCGGCCATATGTGGGGGTCCATTGGAGTACATCACTTATGAGCTCGTCCCTGCTTCTCTAGTAGTGTCCTGCGTGTCTGGTTCGTCTAACTTGGATAGTTATCGTGATGGGAGGTAGGTGGCCGTACAGCTGGTGCTTTGTGGGGTGTTTCCTCTTGGATTTGTTCAATATTGCTCGCAGCATTCTTGAGTAATTGCCGTCTAGCTTTTTCTCCAGCCGTTTTGTTAGCGTCCAAGTAGTGCATCCATATAGCAGTATCGATACGACCGCTGCCTGGAAGAAGCCGCGTTTCATTTCATCGGTCAGCTCTGACTTCCATATGATCGATAGCTTATCGATAGCCTTAAAATAATCAACAAAAACATACATAAGAACATTCTAGAAATTTTGGATCAAAATCGCATTTGCATTTAAGTTACATTTTTATATTTTTCAACCAATCAGCTAAAAACATAAAGAACATTCTAGAAAATCCGGATCAGAAACTAATTAACAGAACATTTTTTTAGGCTCTAAAACAAATAAATAAAAATACGAATCTGATTGGTCAAGAAATGTCTACGCGCTTAAATTTTAGGACCCGCAATAAAACTATTTTTTGATCCACTACTTAAGTATAAATAACGAAGAATTTAATCAACCAGATCAGATTCGGTCATTCAATTCATTTCTTCCACGGCCAAAAAGTCATTCCGTCTACTACCAAAAAGACTCAAAGAGAAAGGCTTGCGACTTTCTTTCATCAATGCGACACGTTGTCACCAAAATCTTAAGAAAACATACAGTGCGGACTTAATGAAAGCAAAGACCCATACTTACGGTCCATCATTCATATACATACACATATACCCACATATGTAAGTAAAGACAATTATTTTCATCCTACTTACTTTGGCCAACCATAGAACCATTTATTTGATAGACTTTATTTGCATGTAAACACACACACACACACACACACACGTGTGAACAATCTTATTTTCATTTAACTGGCTATAACTGTACTTCTACAAAGGCCGCTCGCACATTGTTTCTCATTTTTTTTATTCTTGTTTTGTTATGAAAATTAAATTGTTTGTTTCTTGATGTTCGTTGTTGTCATATTCCATTTGTTTTACGTATTTGTAAAATTTGTGCTGTATTTGTAGTGGAACTAAACGTGAAAGTAATACCCGTAAAATACGAATGAGAACTCACTCTCACTCACTACAAATTGGAGAGTAACATATTCACTAAACAATAACATGCACCCACTACAAAAACAATCAACAAGACAACTTAACAGGAACAGAGGAGGGTCAAATTGCTGTATAGTCAAACGAAGTAAGATCAGTCCGAATATTAACCAGCTTAATATCAAATCATTAATCAACTGCAGAAGTCCTTAATCGTAGGCAATTTTATGGCAATGATCTAGTCCGTCTGGTAGAGTGCTGAAGGGGTGCTACCGATTTTACAACAGTTATTTAATACCAAACCCATCCTTATAAAAGACTAGCAATGATACTATTTAACCCATAGCTCGTGGGATAGAATATTTTATACCTTTTCCAAGGTAATTAGTTTGTAATAGCGCGACTGGAGTTTGAACTCGTTTGCTTCGAAACCGTAGTCCAGCAAGTTTGCTCCACTGCTGGATTTCGGTTCTGCTGAACTGACTTCTACTCTCTCAGCAAGGGATAGTTGGTCCCAAACCCATTAGGTTTTTACGGAAATAGGACAAAGTTATTCTAGAAAATGGTGACATACTTGGGTCTTTTTCTAGGAAAGAATAATTTTATTTATAGATTAGATAAAAGACTCTGACGTAGAGACCGTTACAATGGTTTCCTGTATCGAAATGGATTTATACCAATAAAAACTTAGAGGCTATTCGGCACTAGAAATAATATTTAATCGTTTCCTTATCACCAGGTTCCAATATAGATATTAATGTATCTATTAATACACTAACAGTGAATAAACGGAAAGAAAAGGGGGGGATCCTCGTGGTGTAATGGGTAAAGCGATGGACTGCGGAATCGTAGTAAGCGAGTTCGTACTCCAGTTGCGCTATTACGTTCACTTTCGGGCATATACCCTTGGGAAATATATGAACCCCTTTATCCTCCTAGCTATGGGTTAAATAGTACCACTACTGTTCTTCTATGAGAATGGCTTTGGCATTAAATAACCTCGGAAGGTTGATATGCCATTAAACAAAGAAACCGAAACTGAAAGAAAAGATGTGACCAGTAAGACACATAAATGTTTGGTTAAAGTGTTTCTAAGTGAAATCATCTGGTGGTTGCAGGTTCAATCCTGACTGCAGGTAAAAAAAAATAACAAGGAATACTTACTATAGCTTAATACTTGTACCTGGTAATGGTTAACGGGATTATAACAATCTAATTCCATGGATTAAATAAAGGTTTCTGCTCGACTTTCCATGTAGGCTCCCAAGTTCTACAAGAAACACCTATTGTATACTCATATGTAGATGCATGCAGAATCATAACGACGACACAATAAAGACGAGCGACACAGTTCTTTAGAAAAATATACCTCTCACTTTATTTGAAAGGGTTCGAAAGGGTTACGAAAGGTTTTACTGACAGAACTGCAACACATTGACCCCCACTCTTATGGCCATAACAGCGTTTCTTTCCCGTTCTCCTGGGCTGCTCAACCGGGAGCCTGGGGCCCAGCCTCTCTGGGACGTGATCCTCATTCCAGCATCTTCTCTCCAACAGCAACTGCTCAATCGGGGGCCTGAGGGCCCCCTCTGCTGGGTGCAGTTTTTTCTCTACCGCATCTTATCTCCAACTAACTTGACTTCCTGTCTTCACCTGGGTTATATAATTGTTCGACACCCACCTTCTTCTTGTGGGCGTCACAAATCGCACTCAATTCAACCCGTCCACGGTTAAGGCTATATCCTGATTCCTCGACCGGATGCACCTGTTATTTACACAGGCGCATTTCCTATTTTGACAGCTTGGCTGGGGTCAATATGTTACACACCTAAAGAAGGTCGAAGGACAAATCGGTCGAAACGTTTGGAATATAACAAGATGAAGATAATAGTTTGAATTCTCTAAATTAAAAGGAAAGACGAGATAAACTAATATGAACGTTTAAGACATTTAATAGATACATATATAAAAACTAAATAACAAGAGTAGCAACAATAAGCAATTTATCCCTGAAAGTTAAATTGTACGTATTGTTCAGGAACAAGCAGTGTGTACAAAAAGTACGAGAAGGATAAAAAGTTATAACTTGTCTTTAAATTACCTCATCGGAATTAGAAACAAAGGTCTCCATTCAAAGAACTGAGGTGAAAAAAGTCCATATATTCCTGTTGTGGCCCCGGAAAGAGTCACTAATGAAAACGCAAACACGGATATTAGATAACAGATTATATTACATAAGAAGGATAGAGTTACATAGAAAAGATAAGAAGTCTCGTACTGTTCGGATAACACTGATATTGATCTGCCTCTTGGCAGCGAAATCTATGTACTAATAACGGTGAGAAGAGTCCACTATGGTAAGATGGGTAAGGTTCCCACAACAATTCCACAAGCGAGGACTGAAAAAATAGTGGTAGAATGGTGGTAAAAAAGAAGTTTGAAAGGGTTGAATATTGTCTCCTTACTCAAGGAATATTTGAGAAATGCTGTTTTTCTCTCAAGATTGAATTAAAAAATACTTTCAACTGACAACGCCTAAAAATTGTTGGTTGGTTAGATGATTTGGTTTGGTTTTTGGTTTGATTGTATGGCATATTGGTTATTTAATGCCAAATCAGGTTTATACATATATATTTAATATGATTGGTAAACATTTTGTTGATAACATCTTTAAATGAGCCAGAGATCATTTTTTGCACACAGCTAAATTGTTTCAAGTACTTCTACACGTATGAATAATTATATTTACTTATAACAGTAGATAACGAGGAAAGGTATGAATCCAAATATTCTCCCTCCAGCTATGGGTAAATAGTAGGGCAGACTAGATTCTCCAGCCTTGGTGAGGCAACTAGTCTAGGAGAAGGAAGACTCTGTGTTCAAACGTGTTAAACTCCGCTTAAAATTGACCTTGTGTCATATCCTGCCCGAGCGGAGGGGTTGGGTAAATATGATAACGAGGTTAATCAGTCCTGTTGCCTTTGTTATATTAAGAGGAGGAAGAAAACAAATGAGTCGACGAGAATATTGATTGGGTTTCGAAATCTTTAATGTCAGCTTGAGACGAAATACCTTGTACTGTGAGCCGTACAAATAGAAGAAAAGAGTTGCTGATGTCAGAGCAGGAATTAGGTATTCAACCTGAAGTTTCGAGGTCCAGTTGGTCTAGGAGGAAGAAATAAATGGTGAAAGAATGGTCTCCTAAAGGAAACAATGGCCCAAATGTTGAATGCGCTCTCTTCGTTTTGATGAGGTCTGTCTGCTAGTGGATTCAGTCAAGGAGAGAGAGAGGAAGAGAGAGCGTTACACCACCTTTTATATTGCCCGAGAAAGTGATCCGAGCAGAATGGCATAAATCATTCTCATTGGACGAAAATATAAAATCGAAACTTCAACAGCAAATGTAATTCCCGCACTAAATGATAATTTGAAATTCTTTCTTTCTGCTACATACTATTAATAATTTGTTTGAACATAGTTAAAGGGTACTAAGCATTGCTATGTATCTAACAATTCAATTAAACATTAATCATTAATTTACACGCAGTTAAATGATCAAACAGTTCTATTTCTAACAGTTAGCATAAGACATTTGTTTGCACTCAGTTTGAATGTTAAACAATTCTATTTTACTCATTAGTAGAACTCTTTCAAGTACTACCACTGCAGGCTAGAGTGGACCTGGGAGTAATAGCAATGAAGAGGTACCCCACATTCCCTAAAGACCCCGGTCCGGCAGCCTCACCATCAGATTGTTTCATGTCATATCCAGGACATTTGTTGGGGGGGGGCTTACTCCTCTTTAGAGATGCCGTCGATGTATTCTACTACTCCTGTTGACTGGGTTGTTTGTGTAAATTGAGTTTTACGGCATATCAACCCTTGTAGGTTATTTAATGCCACATGAATATTACTGACATGTATAATTTGTTTTTCGGTGCGCAGTTGACAGAAGTATGCGTTTTTCTTTCTCTCAAATGTTTCTTTTTTACTTTTCGTTCGCTGGGAGCGAATATAGATGTTATGAATTTCTAAAAATCTGTGAGTGTCTTTAATTTGGACAACTGAGACATTTCGGCTCCACAATGGAAGCGTTAATTATACAAATGATTACAATGAACGGACGCCCAAGAGAGAGAAGAGCTGGTCATTCTAAATTCCATTTGTCAGATCTTCTTTTGATGATTGGGGTATATTTTGGGGATGTGACTCACTTTTTCTTTAACCAGACATTTCGACGGTCGCCGGAGCCGGGCACAAGACCAAAGAATTCGTTAAATTCATTGTTGGCCATTCTAAGTAACTTGTGAATCTTCAGTGGCATATTTTTGGGTTGTAAAAAGAATCAGTTTTCCTTTTTCTATATTTGAATGTTACATAGCCATGATATGGATATGTGTGAAACGTACATAGTATGTTCATAACATATATACATAGAACATAGGAATCCCGAAACACGAAAAACACGTAACGACTTCTTAGTTCAGGTACGAAACCTTTTATTACCTTTGAGTTAAAGGTTTCGACATAAGGAAGAGAGATGCACAATCTTTCTATGATGACTTTTCCATCTGCCCCCCCCCCATCTCGTGCGGCACCTGTAGCGCGCAAATTCGCCTGGCCTCTGCGTGCCCCGAAAGTCGACCCTTCTTGTTCGGTGTCTAGTTCTCAACTCTCTGACTTTTTCAAAATCCCCCAAATCGTCCGCGCACTTCCAGTACGTGACGTCACCCGCACTCTCTAGCTCCGTTTCCCATCTGGGCTATTGTGACATCTCTGAGTGACACGTCCGCTCCGCCCGCGCGCATGACCATCTGCTTTAATGTTGCACCTAAGTAACCCATGCGCTGAGCCGAAAGGTTCTCACCCTAACTAAACCCAAAGGCATAAAACGAAATCCCGCGGCCATTATATTATAGAAACACGTTTCATTGCGATTTTTGATTGACCACCGGGCGACTAGATGAATTACTTTAATCGCCTGAATAAGTTTTTACTTGAAAAAGTCGATCGGGCGAGCGGAATCTCAAAGGCTGTAGTATGGCAAGTGAGAAATTTCTCTTAGGACTTTCATTGATGACCTTGCCAACTGAAATATAATGAATGCTGTGGCTAATACTCATTTATAGGAAATCAAAAAAATTTCATGCTTTAAAAAAGGGTTCATTTTTATGTAAAAAAAAGGGGCTCGGGAAGCTATAATTTTTATACCTGTATTTTTGTATTTAGTGACCAATCGGCGCTTTCGCACTTGTTTTAAAATTTCTTGAGAATTCGCAGAGGATAATATTTGACTCGCCGAGAAAATTTTGAAAGCTCAAACCCCAAATAATTTTAGACATCTTTTCCCTCTTAATTGTTAAAAATACATTTTTTAACCACTTAGAATCATTGGTTAATCATGAACCTTTTAAAATCTAATTTTGAGCCTACCTCAAACTTATGAATAACAATAAAAAGATATCTTCGTCTGCTGATTGTTTCATTTTGCATATAAACTGACATTAGAGTCATAACGTTGTTTTCCCACTACATAGTAACATACTCACACATAGATCTTATACACACACAAACTATATCCATTTAGATTAAATCTAAACAAAACTGCTAAATTTCATGACTAATTTTTCGTTTTCTCTCTTCAAATATTTACACTCTGATATTATCTTTTCTTACAAGGAAAAGACTTTCTTGCTTCAGTTTTTCAACAAACTTTTCACTGAATTTAAAGAAAATAAAAACGTATAAATTTGTAGATCTGTGTTATATTCAATCATTTTCACTCTTGTCTGCAACAGATATCTAGCGCCTGTGTGGCGACAATCTTAAATCTTGGAGATATATTTATTCATCACCAAGTCACCCTGACAGTACGAATTTCTCTGACTCTCTCTTTCCCCCCATCTGTCCTTATCATCCATCGCTCTTCCAAACTAAGACCCCACCCCAATGAGTGTCTTGGATATGACACTAAACAATCTGATGGTGAGGTTCCAGTAATGCAGGGGCTTTGGGGAATACGGAGCACCCCTTCATTGCCATTTCTACCAGGTCAACTCTGGCCTGGTATGGTAGCACCTGATAGGGCCCTATCTATGGGTTAAACAGAACTAACTGCATACTTATGCTAAACTGAATTGTTTGACTAAAATGAATAGCTTGAAATAGAAATGTTTTTCACTATTAAACTGTACTTACGTTTAAACTGCGTGCTTATGCTAAACTGAATTGTTTGAAATAGAACAGTTTTTGACATTGAAACTATATATACCCTAATCTTAAGCTTAAGCGGTTATCAAAATCTTTTTTTTTTTGAGCCCTTGAGTTTGAGATCCCCACAGTAATGTATGGAATAAGAAAAATACTTAATCTGAGACATTTTTTCTTCTTTTTACTCACATTTTTTCTTTCTTTTTTTTTCTTCTGCCAGACATAAAGCTTGTCTTGACGACAGCATCTCATCGAGTTTTTTGAAAGCAGACCGAGAGAATAGATTCAGTTTTGAGGCATTTGACATATTGCTGCAGACATTACAAGGACGGAGATGTTGCAGCCACTGCATCCTGTTGCAAAAGTTGCGCTTGGGTACCCTGCTCAGACAAAAGTTTCAGCACTGACTTACTCGATAAGAGAAAAAAAAAGAGAGCTTTAAATATGGCAGAAAACAAAGTAAAAATCAAATCAATAAGATTAAAAAAATAAATGGAAGCAATAAAAAAGTATAATTCTTTGAAATTCTTGCAAAATGAAAAAGCCCTTAAGACTAACATAACTACTGTCAAACATTAATTTTTGACTTGTATTTCATTTGTCTAAATTTCAGTTACTTTATAGTCCAACAACTGAGACTATCAATTGACTGACAATATCAAAGAAGGAGCAACATTATCTTGAATTTTATTATCAGATAAAGCATTGTTAATTATTATTCCTTTTTGACTGGTATTCCTTTCATTTCATTTTCCATTGCTTCTCCTGTTGGTTGGAACTGTAGAATAGGCCAATTGCACTACAGTAAAAGGGTACCCCCCCCCCACCAACAAGGCCAATCTGTTGGCTGTGAGTGGCAACCTGTGATGTTTAAGGATGGGATACTGATGGTCGAGCAGTACTTGGCCCAACCTGAGTTGTTGAGTAATTTGCAACATACCACTTTGGCCTTACCGAGCGAGATGGGCTGTTGGACAGGCTCAATCCTATCAATCGACTGGTCATGCCAAGCCCTAGCACCTTTATGTTTTGTCCCAAATGTATCTTTCAGTCGGCACCTGCAGCAAGTTACCAACCCTTATCTTTTAAGTGTTAGAAGTGGTAACTGAGGGTCAAACGCATTGAGAGAATAGGAATTTGACCACTGCTAAATTACATATTAATTTGTAACATTTACTGAAAACCTGAAATTGGCAAGGGCCTGAGAAGTTACTCTCAGCTTGAGTTTGCTGGTTGTGTATCCCCGTCTCAATGAAGGTGAATAGGCTTCCCCTAGGTACATTTCCAACACAAGTTGGACTCCGTGGTGGGTGGTAGAGCATAGGACCAGTGAAAAATATACAACTTATGGTATTTTCTAATAAAAAATAAACAAAAAGAAATTCATCCGAATCAGTCTCAGAGAATGTGGCAGCTGATATTCCCAGATTCATTGTCATTGAATCTTTGGAGGATATCTGCCTGGCCAAATTTTCCCCTTTCTTAATAGAAGGGGTTATCATGACGAGAACTACCTCTAAAATGTAAAGAAAACAAGAAATGGAAACTTGCTAGAAGTAGACCGAAAACATCTTCAAAATGAAAAGCTTCCACACTAACAAATACAGTGCATATCCCCATGAAAGACTGAACACTTCTAAGGGAGTTATCAAGTAGGGAGTTGGCCTTGGCTACAGTAGAAGAGATGACAGCAGCTTAGAAAAACGGAGTGATAAATATCAGAAGAATCACTATTAGAAAAGGCAAAGAACAAATCTAGACCAACATTTACATCCTGACATTTAATCAGCCCCATATTCCCAAGGAGGTGAAGATTGGCTATTGTCTCGAGAGGGTTGAATAGTATGTCCCAGTGCTTCAAATGCCAAAAATATGGACGCCACAGGGAAGCTAGCAGAGGACGAGGGATATGTACCAAGAGTGGGGAAAAGAACCTGGACCGCATGAAGGAAGATTGCTAAAAGCAAATTAGATGTCTAGACAGCCAGCCAACAAGACCATCTGGCTTACTCAAAATCTATAAAAAAGAAAAGGAAATATTTGAAGTAAAGCACAAGAGAAATATAACCTTCTCGGAAGCAAGGAAAATAGTAGGGTCCTTCATGGGAGAAAACACACTTCTGTTGCACAAAGTGTGGATCCAATCAATCAAGACAACAAATATAGAGCTATGGTTAAGAAACTGATCCAGTTGGAACCGAATGATTGACTAAAGTTTTAGGAGCACCTAAAACATCTATACTCGACCAAATTTCAGCCAGCACAAACTCAACGCCAAGAAGTTACAAATAAAAAGAAATGCAATGAGATAGTTAAAGGAAAAATACATATAAAATTTACAACTAAAACACTAACTTCTACTCTGAAAATGAAAAATTTCTAACAAAACAGCTCTAATCTGTCTACCAAAAGCTGTCAAAGACAAAATAAAAAAAAACTTGTCTCACAAAAAGCCGGAACAACTTAAACAAAAACCACAAGCTCCTTTTGGTTAAACTGGAAAAATACAAATGAACATCCAAGTGAATAATAAAGATCAGGAAGTACATTCAAACTGCCTTCAACCAAATTCGACTCGGTTCTCTGAACATCAAGAACAAAGTCACCTATAAAAATGAATAAACTGTGCAATGCTCAAGAATTAAAAAAAATTCATACAAAGATCCTGTTGTATATAATGATACTGATAAAATAAATATCTACAATATTTGAAACCATTTAACTGTGTGCAAACAGAACAGCTCGATCTTTTGAAATGTTACCGACAAACCATCCACTCAAAAAGTAAAAATGTAATCGCTGACAAATTAGTCTCTTATATATTATGTATATCTATTAAAATATGTACGAAAAATGATTTATAGTAAATAGAATGATTCATATTAGATAGAAATACTTGAAACCGTTTAACTGGGGGCAAAAATGACCTCACACTTGTTTAAAAATGTTATCAGCAAAATGATTACAAATGATATGTATTTAATATATAAGTATAAACAGGATTCTGCATTGAATAACCTACAAAGGATGATATGTCATAAAACCAAACCCAACCAAATCATATATATTTAATATATATGTATAAAGAAGATTTGGCATTATATAACCAACAATGGTTGATATGCCATAAAACCCAACCCAACCAAATCCTATATATTTAATATATATGTATAAAGAGGATTTGGCATTAAATAACCTACAATAGTTGATATGCCATAAAACCCAACCCAACCAAATCCTATATATTTAATATATATGTATAAAGAGGATTTGGCATTAAATAACCTACAATGGTTGATATGCCATAAAACCCAACCAAATCAAACCTATAAACCATTCACTTATGAATTATATGTATAACTTGTAGAGAAGGGAAAAATTTTGTATTTTTGGTTTGGCGTGCTATTTAATTCGACACTTAATTTTACCCAATCAGGATGACTTATCCTATTCAGCCCGGACCTTCATTTCCGGCCACCAAATCTTGTAAGCTACCAAACACAGTCTCTTTGGCTGTAGAATGCCACCCAGTGCAGACGTCTCACTGCGGCTCTAGAATAGCAGCAGCAGCAGCATGGACACACACGAGGGAACCCATCTAATTTATGGATTCCTTACAAGGAATCCCAGTTGAATATAAATTAGATGCATTCAACATGCCTCACACAGGCACAACTTTATGTCACCCCAAAATTTGCTATGTCGATCTGACGTGTAGTCCCGCTCTCGACACGCTAGCATTTAACCTCTGGGCCACTTTAATGGAGACCAATGCACGCCTCTCCACCAGATGGACAAAAACCATGGTGACTCTAAAACACAATCCCTCACACGTCCGACGACACACGCTGCCATCTCAACCTTCCCAACATCTCATAACATTTCGTCTCAATACTCACAACCCTTCACGAGTCTTGCAGCACCAAAAGCAAACCAATATTCCATGCTGCTAATAAAAACCTACTCATTAAAACCTTTCGACCATCGCCATCTTACTTCTTCATCATCCTCCTTTTATTTCTTACAAACTTAGTGAGGGGACTAACAACACTAAGTGAGGAAACAACTTAACGTAAACACACATACGTTACACAATCTATCCTCGCTAACAAACAAACTTCCCCCTTGCTACCAACAACAAAAATCTCCTACTAAACCCAGTACAAAAAACTATTTAGCTGTGTGCAAAAAAATGGTTGATGTTAAATTGAATTGTTAGCATTACATAGCAATTCTTTAAACCATTTAATTGTGTGCAAACGAATGAGCTCTAGTTTGTTTAAAATTCTATCTCCAAACTATTCTCTTACAAATCATAGGTTTAATATATGCATAAACTGGATTTGGCATTACATAACCTACAATGATTGATATGCCATAAAACCCAACCAACTTAACCCATTGATTTTCATCTTCTAGAATAAGTAGAAATATCATCTTGAATGTTATTATTAGATGAAGCATTGTCGGTCATTTTTCATTTTTGACTAGTATTTCTTTCCTCTTAATTTTAATTGCTTTTCATCTTGTAGTATTAGTAGTAATATTATCTTGAATTTTATTATTAGATGAAGCATTGTCACCCATTATTCATTTTTGACTTGTATTTCTTTCCTCTTAATTTTAGTTACTCTTCATCTTGTAGTATTAGTAGTAATATTATCTTGAATTTTATTATTAGATGAAGCATTGTCACCCATTATTCCTTTTTGACTAGTATTTCTTTCATCTTAATTTTAGTTGCTTTTCATCTTGTAGTATTAGTAGTAATATTATCTTGAATTTTATTATTAGATGAAGCATTGTCAGCCATTATTCATTTTTGACTAGTATTTCTTTCATCTTAATTTTAGTTGCTTTTCATCTAGTAGTATTAGTAGTAATATTATCTTGAATTTTATTATTAGATGAAGCATTGTCAACGATTATTCATTTTTGACTTGTATTTCTTTCATTTTAATTTTAGTTACTCTTCATCTTGTAGTATTAGTAGTAATATTATCTTGAATTTTATTATTAGATGAAGCATTGTCAGCCATTATTCCTTTTTGACTAGTATTTCTTTCATCTTAATTTTAGTTGCTTTTCATCTTGTAGTATTAGTAGTAATATCTTGAATTTTATTATTAGATGAAGTATTTCTAGCCATTATTCCTTTTTGACTAGTATTTCTTTCATCTTAATTTTAGTTGCTTTTCATCTTGTATTTTATTATTAGATGAAGTATTGTCAGCCATTTTTCATTTTTGACTAGTATTTCTTTCATCTTAATTTTAATTGCTTTTCATCTTGTAGTATTAGAAGTAATATTATCTTGAATTTTATTATTAGATGAAGCATTGTCAACTATTACTTATTTTTACTGTCATTTCTTTCTTCTTGATTTTAGTTAATTTTTAACGAATTATTTCAATGAGTCACATTATAATTTTTTCCTTAAATTCAATTTTTTATAATCCAAAAGTTTATTGTAAAAGTTAAAAAATGGATTTGAATGATTTTGAACAAACAAATCAAAATATAAATTTTAAGAATCATTTTATTCTTTTCAATTAAATTGATCATTTTTCCTACTGAATAAATTTTCAAAATTAAAAATCATACATTCTAACTTTTTTAAATTAACAAATTAAATTTCATGAAAGATATTTTAAAAATGAAAACAGATTTTCTTATTTTTTAAATTTTTGAAAAAAATTTACTTGAAAAAAATCTTTTTAAAATTTTGAATATTCAAAAAAATTTCTTTAAAGAAAATTATCTAAAAAATTTTGAAAATTTAGCAAAAATGAAAACAGACATTTTAGGTTCTTTTCAGTTGACTTTTTTCTTTGTTTTTAGATTTAATGACTGGATAAAAATTTATTGAGTGAATTACAAATACATTTTTCTCTATAACATTTAGTTTTGAAATTTCAATAAGTTGTAGATGTTTATTGGTTGGTTGGCTATTTGGGTTTTATGGCATATCAACCTTTGTAGGTTATTTAACGCCAAATCCATTTTTATACAAATAATCATTTCTATTTCAAACAATTCAATTTAGCATTAGTACACAGTTTAATTGTCAAAAACATTTCTATTTCAAGCTATTCAGTTTTGTCAAACAGTTGGAATTCAGCCAATTCAGTTTAGTATAAGTATTGATTTTGTTTACTCACATTTAAATGTCAAAACAGTTCTATATTAAACAATACAGTTTAGTGTAAGTACAGTTTCAATGTCAAAACAGTTCCATTTCAAACAATTCAGTTTAGCATAAGCACGCAGTTTAAATGTAAGTACGGTTTAATTGTGAAAAACATTTCTATTTCAAGCTATTCAGTTTTGTCAAACAATTCAGGTTAGCATAATTATGCCATTAGTTCTATTTAAACCCATAGATAGGACCCTATCAGGTGCTACAACGCTGGGCCAGAGTGGACCTAGGAGTAATGGCAATAAAGGGGTGCTCCACATTTCCCATAGCGCCAGCATTACTGGAACCTCACTATCGGATTGTTTAGTGTCATAAACAGGACACTCATTGGACGGGGGGTGGTCTTACCCCTCTGCAGAGGTGCAGTCAGTGTATTCTACAGCCCCAGTCGACTGGGCGAAGATGTTAATTGCATCTTTAAAGAAAATATTTTTGAAAAATAAATTTTCTTCTAGATGTGAAAGCAGATTAAAGAAAAAATTATTTTGTGAGTAAAATTTTATACAGAACTTCATTGTTCAAAATAAATTTGCTGGTTTAAGTAGCTTAGCCTTTTGAATTAGTCAAATTTTATAAAACAAAGCCTCTCAGCGAATAAATAGCAGAGATATAACGATACAACAGACACATGAAGTGTTTTAATACATACATAACAGTACCAAAAGCTTGTAGATATAAAAGACAAAAGGTTACCTCCCTTGTCTACTGAAGAATTCCACTCAAACAGGTGGTTTTGTCAATCCTGTATTTAAGAAGGGTGTTAAAAAGTCAAAAGTTTCTTTTTCCTCACAGTATGACATGAAACAGAGCTGATTCTGGTCCAAAGAGACAGGGGCTTTTTACCCCCAATAAACTTCGTGTTACTTTGGACATAACATCATGGAACAATATACTCCTTAAATATATACATCTTTATTCCAAACTTCCACTTCTTTTATATGTATGTAAACTGAAGGCTTTTCAACCTATGCTAAGGACATTTCTTCACACACAATCTCTACGTACAACTTTGTATCTCATTATCATTCTGGTATTCATTCTACATTTGCTGATTTAAGTTGCTTTGAATTTTGAATAAAACAAATTTTAGTAAACAAAGAAATTTGAGTATATGACAGACACATGTTATGTTTTAACACACAAATAACAATAGCAACAAACCTCCATATATAAAAGTCAAAAGGTTATCTCCCTTGTCTGCCAAAGAATTCCACTAATTGACCACTGGATGGTTTTGTCAAACCTGCATTTAAAAAGAGTGTTTAAAAGTCGAAAGTTTCTTTTTCCTTACAGTAGGACATGAAACCGACCTGACTCTGGTCCTTAGAGAAAGGGGCTTTTTACCTCCAATACACATATAACAATAGCAACAAACCTCCTTATGTTAAAGTCAAAAGGTTACCTCCCTTGTCTGCCAAAGAATTTCCATTAATTGACCACCAGGTGGTTTTGTCAAACCCATATTTAAGAAGGGTGTTCAAAAGTCAAAGGTTTCTTTGTCCTTACAATAGGACATGAAACCAACCTGACTCTGGTCCTAAGAGACAGGGGCTTTTTACCTCCAATACACATATAACAATAGGAACAACCTATTAAAGTCAAAAGATTACCTCCCTTGTCTCCCAAAGAATTCCACTAATTGACCACCAGGTGGTTTTGTCAAACCTGTATTTAAGAAGGGTGTTAAAAAGTCAAAAGTTTCTTTGTCCTTACAATAGGACATGAAACCAACCTGACTCTGGTCCTAAGAGACAGGGGCTTTTTACCTCCAACAAACCTTGTGCTACATTGAACACAACATCCAAAAATAATGCACTTCTTAGATATGTAAGTCTTTATTCAAAACTTCCACTTCTTTTATATGTATGTAAACTGAAGGCTTTTTAACCTACGCTAAGGACATTTCTCTCACACAATCTCAATGTACAACTTTATATCTCATTGTCATTCTTGTATTTATTCTATAGAGTGAGGCAGAAATAGCTCCCACATTTTAAACTGTCTCCTGTGTCACCTGTTATGGGCAAGTGAACCAAGGCAAGTAGTAATGGTAGGTCCATCTAGCTAATCATTTGCCTTTTTCTTTTTTTGATTATGGCTTGTAGTTGCAACACAGAAAGCTTTTTAAGCCTATTTCATGTTACACTGGAATGATACTGTTCTGGATAGAATTTTCAACACTTATCAGAATTGATTTTTTATCAATTTTTTATTTTCTAAGTAGAGGAATTAATATTATGAATTGAATTACCACAACCAGAAAATCCGCCAAACACCTATGCATGATATACAGGAACACTGAACAGCTGTTTCGACTTTATTAGGTCTCATCAGACCTAATAATATCATGGTAATTCAATTCATAATATTAATTCCACTATTTAAAAAATAAAGATATGTACATCTATTCCCTTGCCCCTGAGGTATAATAATTACGTGGATGCATATTTCTAAGCTTCTTGGGAAGACATGGCCCTGGGGGGCGTGACCATGTCCTCTGGAAAGAGTATGGATGTAACTTGCAAGACACATTTAGGTTATTTGGCTGCACAATTACCATGACTATTTGATTTGGTGTCACTTGTGTGCGATATGGACTGGTGGCTCAGTTGTAGAGTTTCGGCACTGCAATCTGTGGTTGCTGGTTCAATCTCCAGTGGTGGAGATTATACACTGCTGATGAGACCTAATAAGGTCGAAACAGCTGTTCAGTGTTCCAGTATGTCGTGCGTAGGTGTTTGGCAGATTTTCTGGTCGTGGTAATCCAATTCACAATAATTCCTTATTTTCTACCCTTTTATCATGGGGAAATTCCGTGGTATAGTGACCAAAGTGCTGGACTGCAGCCTCAAGGAAAGTGAGTTCAAACTCCAGTCCCACTAGTATGTTCCCTTTCGAACTAATACCCTTGGGAAAGGCATGAACCCTCTTATATTCTTCGCTAAGGGTTGAATAATGTTGTATAGTCATGTGCCGTATCATAACGACTCAATAATAGTAAAGATGGATGCACGCAGAAAGATAGACGCATGAAGGATAACGCAGGAATGAAGGACGCAGGAAGACTTCTTTACAAATATTTTACCTCTCACTTTATTGCAAGGGTTCGAAAGGGTTGTTGAAGGTTTGCATGTAAGAGGGTGCTGGAGACCGAACATAAACTTCATATTTTGACCCCACTGTTATGACCATCACGTTGTGTCTTTCTTGTTCTCTTAGATGCTCAACCAGAGGTCTTGGGGTCCACTCCATCGGGGCTTTTCCGAGGACCCCCTCGGTCAGGTGTGGCCTTCCCTACCACATCTCGTCTCTAACTCTCTGAGAGTCTGCTGGCAACTGCTTCGGGGGTTTTCCGAGTGCCCCCTTGGTCAGGTGTGGCCTTCCCTACCACATCTGGTCTCTACTGTCTCGGAGTCGGCTGGCAACTGCTCTGGGACCCAAACTCAACTGAGTTAAATAATAACTCAACGCCCACACGATCGCCTACTGGATCTTTGAAATCGAATGTTTAATCGTCATCAAGCGGAAATAACTGTCATGCAGTTCAGAGGTTACTCTCTTCCGGTGCATGACTGTAATGGCACAATGGGACCTTCATCTTGTCCCATATCATAAGCCTTAATCCGCCCACGCGATCTCTTTCAATTACTGGCCGTTGGAATGTGTCACTTCCTTCCAGTGTATTACCTTGGAATAGTATTTTTGGGCCGGGTCAAAGGTCAAAATATAACAATAGTATCACTACTGTTCTTCTACAAGGATGACTTTGGTATTAAATAACCCACTAAGGTTGATATGCCATTTAACACAAAGAAACTGAACCAATTTACTTGTATGATAGAAAGATTTGAAATTTCTGTACTGAATTACAAATATAACATTAGTTGTCAGAAATGATCTTCAGTAGACTTTGGCATTAAATAATCCATCAAGGTTGATATGCCATTAAACACAAAATAAAACAAACACTTACACTAAGGAGGTGCACTTAGTATAATAGTTATCACCATAAGAAATGGAACCAGCAGTCCAGTTTCAAATCATTGGTGAGGTTGTTTGTATTTCACTTTGCATTGATTCTCTTGGGAAAGCGATGAATCCATCTGGTCTACATCTCCAGCTATAGGTAAATAGTAGGGAAGACTGGGTTCTTTAGCCTTTGTTCCACAATCAATCTAGGAAAAGGAAAATTCTGAATTCAAACCAACTCTGTTAAGAAAATGATCTTGTGTCACATCGTATGAGTTGGGGGAGGGGCTGGGTAAATACCCGTATGTAATTTAATTACAAAAACTACTAGATGTAAATAAGAAAACGGAAAACTTAAGAAATGTCTGCGTATTCTGACTAACAGTCAAATCACAGTTGTACTATGTGACCAAATAGACAATGTGACCTAAGGGCAATGTGACCAAGGGGCAATATGACCTAGGGGCAATGTGATGTTTGTTCCTCCTAATAGTGGTTGATGAGGCAGTGGGAGTACTGACTCTTGAATAAACCAGCTTATTGCTAATGAGGTAGTACTATAAGATGCCAAGGATGTAACAACAGCAGTTCCGGTGGCAAGTGTCAAGGTGGCTATACATTGCCAGAGGTTTGTGTCATGATTCCCTACAGAACATTACAATCAGAAAGATGAAGATAATGCAAGTTCCGCCCCTGTTAAAACAGCATAAGTCAATAGATCCTGGATATGACACTAAATCATCTTCAGTCAGAATAACCCTTCATTGCCATCACTCCCAGGTCCACTCTGGCCTGGAGTGGTAGCACCTGACAGAGTCCTATTTATGGTTCAAATAGAACCGTTTGACATTTAACCTGAGTGCAAACAAATGACTTATGTTAAATTGAACAGTTAGAAATAGAACTGTTTGATCATTTAACTATGTATAAATAAATGACTGAAATTTTATTGTATTGTTAGTGATATGTAGCAATACTGGGAATCATCTAACGGTGTGCAAACAAATGAGTAATGTTGAATAGAATTATTAGTGATAAATAGCAATATTTTGGAGGTGCCTGTGGTGTAATGGTTATCATCATAGGAAATGGACACGGCGACACGAGTTCAAATCCTGGACGAGACTGATTGCATTTCACATAGTACTAATACCCTTGGGAAAGGTATGATTCCAATTATTCTCCCTCCAGCTATGGGTAAATAGTAGGACAGACTAGGTTCTTCAGCCTTGGTGAGGCAACTAGTCTAGGAGAAGGAAAACTCTGAATTGAAACCTGTTAAACTCCGCTTAAAAATTGACCTTGTGTCATATCCTGCTCGAGCAGTGGGGTTGGTAAATATGATAAATAGAAATATTTGAAACTCTTATTGGTAATACATAGCAATACTTTGGACCCTTTGACTGTGTGCAATTGAATGAATTGTGTTCAGTAGAATAATTAGTGTTAAATAGCAATACTTGTAACCACTTCACTGTCTGCAAACAAATGATTAAAATTGAGTTGAATTATTAGTGCTAGACAGCAATAATTGACACCATTTAACTGTGTAGAAATAATAGCAATACAACAGTGTAAACAAATTAATTCTAACTGGTTCAGAAATGAAATTACCTTCAAACTATCCACTTACAAATCATATATGTATATCTCTTTAACTATGTGCAAACAAATAACTGATAGTCAATAAAATGAACAGTGTTCAATAGAAATACTTGAAACCATCTAACTGCAAGAAAAAAAAAATGAGCTCAGGCTTGTCTAAAAATGTTATCAACAAAATGTGTTTATAAATCATATATTTAATATATATGTATAAATAGGATTTGGCATTAAATAACCTACAAGCGTTAATATGCCATAAAACCAAACTAAATCCAATATATTTGATATATATGTATAAAGAGGATTTGGCATTAAATAACCTTCAATGGTTGATATGCCATAAAACCCAACCAAACCAAATCTTATATATTTAATATATATGTATAAAGAGGATTTGGCATTAAATAACCTTCAATGGTTGAGATGCCATAAAACCAAACTCAACCAAAGCAAACCAAATCTAAAAAAAAAAGACTGGAAGAACAGGATATCTGAGGAAGGGTTCGACTATCTAAACCACAGCGTTACTGTGATCAGCAAGAATACTATGAAAAGTCCTGCAGAACTGCGGAAAGTTGCTGCTCCAGCTGATTAAAGATTAAAAGTAAAAGAAAGAGAAAACTATATAAACAATACGTGGACCTTGTAAGAAAGCTAAAAAATGGTGGAACACGAAAGTGACAATGATACCAATTATAACTGGAATAAGTAGTAAGTAAAGTTAGCGACCGTAGTCGAGGCTGGTGACCCGAAGGCTCCCTTTTCAATAGCTACTACACCGAGGTGTAGGGAACGGTACTACTCCTTTCCCTGGATTGCTCCACTTTACCCTTGATACGTACTTTATATTGTTGAGTGTTAAGCAAGGAGGTATCAAGTATTATTTTTAAAGTCTTTGGTATGACTCTACCTGGGATTGAACCCAGGTCTCCTGGACCATTGGCGAACACTCTACCCACGAATTGGAACAATCCTAAAGAATTTGGAAAAGAAACAAGGCAAAGTAGACATTTGTTGAAGGTTTGAAACCATCAAAACCACAGCACTACAGATATAACCTAGAATACTGAGAAAAGTCCAGGAGAGCTGAGGAGACTTGCTGTCACTTGCACTCCACTAAAAGTTACCAGGTAGACCAGATGGTGACAAAAATGAAATATAATAAGTGAGTATTGCAAAAAAGTGCAAAAGGAGTACAAGATTGGGTAGAAAAGATGATCCACTGGGAATTATGCAAGAAATTGGATTTGATCATACTACCGAATGGTATACGCAAAAACCAGAATCCATCCAGGAGAATGAACCACATGAAATTCTCCAAGATTTTGAAATACAAATGGAGTTTCAAATCCTAGCTAGAAGACTAGACATTGTGTTAATAACCAAGAAAAATTAGCCGTCTAGTGAATGTTGCAATGGACAAATACTGGAACCCTGCCAGAGAACTAAGAAAGCAGTGGAACAGGAGGGTGATGGTAATTCAAGTTGTAACTGGAGCAGTAGGAACAGTCCTTGAAAAGGGGACTGGAAGAAATAGAAATCAGAAAAAAAATCAAAACAATCCAGAATTTTTGGGATCAGCCAGAATACTCAGGAGAGCCCTGAGTTGCTCAGTTGGCTGGGGGCAGAGGCTGCAGAATACACCGACTGTATCTCTGCAGAGGGGTAAGACCTCTCCAACAAGTGTCCTGTGGCCCACTTGCCTGGGGCTACAGAATACACTGACAGCATCTCTGCTGAGGGGTAAGACTCCCCCCAACAAGTACCCCATGATCCACTCACCTTGGGCTGCAGATTATCCCTCTGCATTTCTGCAGAGGGATAATACTCCCTCTCCAACAAGTGCCCTGTGGTCCACTCGCCTGGGACAGCAGAATACACCGACTGGATCTCTGTAGAGGGGTAAGATTTCCACAACAAGTATCCTATGGCCCACTCGCCTGGGACAGCAGAATACACCAACTGCATCTCGGCAGAGCGGTAATACTCCCTCCACAATGAGTGTCCTTGATATGACACTAATCCACTTCAGCTGAGTCGGTTGGGGCTACTGAATACACTGACTGTATCTCAGCCGAGGCGTAATACTCCCTCCACAACGAATGTCTTGATATGACATGAAATAATCTGATGGTAAGATTCTAGTAATATTGGAGCTTTGGGGAATGCAGAGTGCCCTTTCATTGCTATCGCCCCATATCCACTCTAGCTCAGAGTGATAGCACCTGGACCAAGCTAATTGCATTTCACATAGCACTAATACCCTTGGGAAAGGTATGAATCCAATTTTTCTCCCTCCAGCTATGGGTAAATAGTAGGACAAATTGGGTTCTTCAGCCTTGGTGAGGCAACTAGTCTATGAGAAGGAAAACTCTGAATTCAAACCTGTTAAACTCCACTTAAAAACTGATCTCGTGTCATATCCTGCCCGAGCGGAAGGGTTGGTAAATATGGATAGCACCTGATGGGGTCCTATCTATGATTCAAATAGAACTAAATTGTGTACTCATGCTAAACTGAATTACTTGATATAGAACTGTTTTGACATTTAACAGTGAGTAAACAAATAACTGTACTTATGCTGAACTGAATTGTTTGAAATAGAACTGTTTATACGTATAAAAATGGATTCGGCGCTAAATAACCAACAAGAGTTAATATACCATAAAACCAAACCAAACCAAACCAAACCAAGAGTACTGAAAACCTAAGGAGACTTGCTGTCACACATACTCCAGTGAAAAACCAACCACTGATGTTTGCAGGAAAAACTCATCAGTAGTATAATAATAATTATAATATGAAGGATATTAATTAATTCTGAGTGGAAAAAAGACATTATCATTACGTACTTGGTGTTGGTTGGTTTTACTGCATGTCAACCCTGATTGGGTTATTTAAAGCCAAAGTCATATTTTTGCATCCACTTATATGGTTTTAATCAACTAATAAGAATAATAATCCTGATATCGTTTCAAGTAACTATTCCTATTTAATAATAATTGTTATGGGGACATATCTGACCATACCCCAAAGATGGACACGTCCAACCTAAACATATCCGCCAAGTTTAGCTCACTCGGCGAAAACAATTTCTCGTTTCTTACGAGACATTTGACAGACAGACTGCAAGCCGAGAACGGCTAGTACTTCTTTTGTAAGACTTCCTTTTTCTGCTTATACAATAGCGTTTACCTATCACCCGTTGTTTGAGTTATTCTTCCACTGGTCTTATCCGAAGACCACAACAATGATAATAAAACTAATAATAAGAAGAACGGTTGGCGACCACAGGTGAGGACGACCCAAAAGCTCCCTTTTCAATAGCTACAACACCTAGGTGTGGAGGAGGCGCTACTTCTTTCCCTGGATTGTTCCATTTTACCCTTAATACGTACCTTATAATGCTGAGTGTTAAGCAAGGAAATATCAAGTACCACATTTGAAATCTTTGGTATGACTTGACTTGGTTTGGTTTAGTTTCTTTGTTTAATGGCATATCAACCTTCATAGGTTATTTAATCCCAAAACCATCCTTTTGGAAGAACAGTTGTGGTACTATTTAGCCCATTGCTGGGAGGATAACGGGGTTCATACCTTTCCAAAGGGTGTTTGTTCGAAAGTGAATGTAATAGCATGACTGGAGTTCGAACTTGCTTACTACAATTCTGCAGTCCAGTGTTTTAACCATTACACCACAAGGACACCCCCGACTTGACCTAGGATTGAAACCTGGTCTCCTGGGCCATTAGAGAATACTCAACCAACAAGGCTAATAATAAAGATGACGGTTATTTCTTAAAATATTTAAACTATTGACCTCATCTTTATGGTGATACTCACAACATTTCAGCCAATACGTCTGCCGGCCTACTTTAGATGTTTCATATTGAACTCAGGAGTCAACACAGGATTTCAAATTGAATCCTTTATTTGAACCACAGAGGTAGACTGATCCGATGATCCATGACCGGGGACAAGTGTTCCATCACATAAATTTAGACACTAATTGTAGCAGGTGCACGAGAAACAGTCCCTAAAGTCTTGGAAAAGAGACTGGGAAAACTAAAGATCAGAAGAAGAATTGAGACCACAGCACTGTTAAAACTGGCTCCAATATTTAGTGGAGTTCTGGAAATCTGATGAGACTTGCCGTTACTTCCAGTTAAAACTAGTGTAAAACACTCACAAGTAATTAAATGATAATAATAGTCGACCATAGTCGAGGGTGACCCGAAGGCTCCCTTTTCAATAGCTACCACACCAAGGTGTAGGGGAGGGCGTTACACTTTACCCTTGATCCGTACCTTATAATGCTGAGTGTTAAGCAAGGAGGCATCAAGTACCATTTTTTGAGTCTTTGGTATGACTCGACCTGGGATTGAACCTAGGTCTCCCGGGCCATTGGCGAACACTCTAACTGCTAGGCCAATGTCCGGTTAAATAATAATAATAATAATGGTTTTAAATATTCCTATCTATGCAGATAGTTTTCATATGGTTTCATGTATTTCAGTCCACCAGGAGACCTGGGTTCAATCTCAGGTCGTGTCATACCAAAGACTTTAAAAATGGTACTTGATACCCCCTTGCTTAACACTCAGCAATATAAGGTACATATCAAGGGTAAAGTGGAGCAATCTATGGAAAGGAGTAACACCCTGCCCTACTCCTCGGTGTAGTAGCTATTGAAAAGGGAGCCTTCTGGTTACCCTCGACTATGGTCGTCCTCAACTATGGTCGCCCTCGACTACGATCGCCCTTGACTATGGTCACCCACTTTACTTACAAGCAATTATATGCTTTCAAGTATGTAATAATAATAATAATAATAATTTTTTTGCATTCACTAATAATCAGGCATCCATGCCTCAACCTGTTTTTGGGTCCGTGTCGAGCTAGGCTCATCAGGCTCACATTGCACTAAGTGAGCCAATGACCAGTAAAGACCAGTAGGGTTCGAGCCTTCCCCTTCCCTAATCCCTACTTTAAGCTGACCTATGGATCATTGACTTTGTGTCAAGTCCTCTCTGGTGGGAGGCAGAGACAAATATATTCACTTATCTGGTTTAAAATATCCCCATTGTTTAAAGTACCTTATAATAATAATAATAATAATAATAATAGGGATGGTAGATGTTGGTTGGGTTGGGTTTTATGGCATATCAACCATTGTAGGTTATTTAATGCCAAATCCATTTTTATGTAAATAATCTGTTCTATTTAAAACAATTCAGTTTAGCATAAGTACACAGTTTAATTGTCAAAAACATTTCCATTTCAAACTATTCAAGCAGTTATATGTAACAATTCAGTTAAGTGTAAATACAGTTTTAATGTCAAAAATAGTTCCATTTCAAATAATTCAGTTCAGCATAAGCACGCAGTTTAAATGTAAGTTCGGTTTAATTGTCAAAATCATTTCTATTTCAAGTTATTCAGTTTACTCAAACAATTCATTTTAGCATAAGTATGCTGTTAGTTCTATTTAGCCCATAGATAGGGCCCTATCAGGTGCTACCACTCCAGGCCAGAGTGGACCTGGGAGCAATGGCAATGAAGGGGTACTCCACATTCCCCAAAGCTCCAGCACTGCTGGAACCTCACCATCAGATCGTTTAGTGTCATATCCAGGACACTCATTAGGGGGGGTCTTACCCCTCTGCAGAGAAGCAGTCGGTGTATTCTACAGCCCCAGCCGACTGGGCAAAGGGCTGGTAGAGTTGGAAATCAAAAGGCAAATTGAGACCATCCAAACTACTACATTATTGAGAACAGCCAGAATACTGAGAAGAGTCCTTGAGACTTGTGGAGACTTGCTGTCACTCAGACTCCAGTAAAAACCCATCAACTAATGCTGAAATGAAAAACTCTCAAAGGAGTAAGATAATAAAACTAATAATAATAATAATAAAGAGAGAAACAGAACCAATCATATCAAAGCGAGAATAGATAAAAATAGCAACAAAATAGCAAATATAGGCTATGCGGTGACAGAGATGAAACCATCAATCACATAATAAGTGAATGCAGCAAATTAATACAGAAGGAATATAAGACTAGATACGACTGGGTCGGCAAGGTGATCCACTAGGAGATGTGCAAGAAATTTAATTTGACCATATCAAAAAATGGTATATGCTCAACCCAGCGGCTGTCTAGAAAATAACACACATAAACTCCGATGGGACTTTGACATACACACGGATCACCTAATCTCGGCTAGAAGACCAGACCTAATAATAATCAACAAAAAAAAGAGAACTTGCAAAATTGTTGACTTTGCTGTCCCGGTTGACCACAGAATAAAACTGAAAGAATGTAAAAAGAAGGATAAGTACTTTAACCTTGCTTGGTAATTGAAAAAAATTATGGAACATGCTGGTGGCAATTATACCAATTGTAATTGGTGCTTTTGGAACAGTAACTAAAGGATTATTAAAAGGCCTGGAGGACTTGGAAGTTGGCGGACGGGTAGAGACTATCCAAATGACAGCATTGCTGAGAATGGCCAGAATCCTAAGACGAGACCTGGAGTCTTGAGGAGACTTCCTGTCACTCAAACACCAGTGAAAAACCCTAAAAGACTGGACCTTATTATAATAAAAAAAAGAAGAGAAATTGCAAAATTGTGGACTTTGCTGTCCTGGCTGACCACAGAATAAAACTGAAAGAATGTAAAAAGAAGGATAAGTATCTCGACCTTGCTAGGGAAGGGAAAAAATTATGAACATGCAGGTGGCAATTATACCCATTGTAATTGGTGCTTTTGGAACAGTAACTAAAGGATTATTAAAAAGACTGGAGGACTTAGAAGTTGGCGGACGGGTAGAGACCATCCAAACTACTGTACTATTGAGAATGGCCAGAATACTGAGAAGAATCCTGAAAACTTGAGGAGATTTGCTGTCACTCAAACTCCAGTGAATGACCATCAGCTAACGCTAATGTGAAAAACTCAAATAATAATTATAATAATAATCACCATAAAGTTTGATAAAATAAATAAAAAGAATAAAAATAGAAATGTGGCACCTTAAAACCACCACCGTGCTTGTAATCATGGGAGCCCTGGGTATGATCAAGATGTTATATAATTACGGAATGATTTTTTTATATTAATCATTTTTCATTAATCATATTTTATCATTTGGTTCGGTTGGGCTTTGAACTATTTGGCTCTTAGTGCAGGTGTTTACACTTGTGCACAGAGGATATGACAATCACAAATGTCAGAATAAAAACCCCAGATAGAAAAATGGGACTGGGGTGTGAATGACGTCATGCCCGAAAGTGATGGGCTGAGAATTTGATGATTTTGAAAAAGACGTTAGTCGAGATCCAACCCTGGGCCCAGCCAGTCCAGCTGGGGGCTATGGGATGCACAGTGCATTTGTTGGGTCAGAGAGTACAGTCAGCATAGTAAAAATTGTGTCTCTCTCTCCTCATGTCGAATACCTAAAGTCAAGAAGTTAATAAATGTTTTGTACCTGTGTTGTCAGTGTTTTGTATTTCCCTGCATCAGTATATTTTACAAAGCAAAAAGAGAGATAAATACCAAGACCTTGCTAGAGAACTGAAAAAACTATGGAACCTGAAAGTGATAGTGATACCAATTGTAATTGGCTTGCTCAGTCCAGTCACGAAAGAGTTGGTACAGGGACTGGAGGACTTGGAAATAAGAGGATGAGTGGAGACCATCCAAACTATGGCCTGAATATTGAGAAGAGTCCTAGAGACTTGAGAAGATTTGCTGACACATAGACTCCAGAGGAAAACCATCAGCAAATATTGGTGTGAAAAACTCTCGACTTTGCTGTCCTGGTGGACCACAGAATAAATCTGAAGGAAAGTGAAAAGAAGGATAAGTACCTCGACCTTGCTAGAGAATTGAATAAGCTGTGGAACATGAAAGTAACGATTGTGCCAATTGTGATTGGTGTGTTAAGCACAGTAACTAAAGGATTATCAAAAGGCCTGGAGGACTTGGAAGTTGGCGGACAGGTAGAGACTATCCAAATGACAGCATTGCTAAGAACGGCCAGAATCCTGAGACGAATCCTGTAGACTTGAGGAGACTTGTTGTCACTCAAACTCCAGTGAAAAACCATCAGGTAACACTGATGTGAAAAGCTCTAAAGGAGTAAATAATAATAATAATAATAATAATATATTTGTACTTACTTACATGATTTTAAATATCCCTATCAAATAGAAATAATAGATGGGACCCAAATAGGTACTACCACTCTGGATCATTGCTATTTATTCGCTGAGAGGCTTTGTTTTATAAAATTTGACTAATTCAAAAGGCTAAGCTACTTAAACCAGCAAATTTATTTTGAACAATGAAGTTCTGTATAAAATTTTACTCACAAAATAATTTTTTCTTTAATCTGCTTTCACATCTAGAAGAAAATTTATTTTTCAAAAATATTTTCTTTAAAGATGCAATTAACATCTTCGCCCAGTCGACTGGGGCTGTAGAATACACTGACTGCACCTCTGCAGAGAGGTAAGACCCTCCTCCCCAATGAGTGTCCTGCGTATGACACTAAACAATCTGATGGTGAGGTTCCAGTAATGCTGGGGCTTTGGGGAATATGGAGCACCCTTTTATTACCATTGCTCCCAAATCCATTCTGGCCCGGAATGGTAGCACCTGATAGGGCCCTATCTATGGGTTAAATAGAACAAACTGCATACTTATGCTAAACTGAATTGTTTGATTAATCTGAATAGCTGGAAATAGAAATGTTTTTCACAATCAAACTGTACTTACATTTAAACTGTGTGCTTATGCTAAACCAAATTATTTGAAATAGAACTGTTTTTGACATTGAAACTGTATTTACACTAAACTGAATTGTTTAACATAAAACTGTTTTGACATGTAACTGTGTGTAAACAAAATTTATAATTATACTAAACTGAATTAGCTGAATTAGAACTGCTTGACTAAACTGAATAGCAAGAAATAGAAATGTTTTTTACAATTAAACTGTACTTATATTTAAACTGCGTACTTATACTAAACTGAACTATTTGAAATTGAACTGTTTTTGACATTGAAACTGTACTTACACTAAACTGAATTGTTATATATAACTGCTTGAATAGTTTGAAATAGAAATGTGTACTCATGCTAAACTGAATTGTTTTAAATAGAACTGATTATTTACATAAAAATGGATTTGGCGTTAAATAACCAACAAAGGTTGATAATGCCATAAAACCTGACAAACCAACAAACCAAACTGCTCCAGATCAGAGTGGACCTGGGAGTAATGACTATGAAGATGTGACTCAACACTTAAAAAGTATCAGAGCTGAAACGTCACTAACAGATGCAGTTTAATGTCATGCCTAGGACACCAGTTTATGGTGTGGAAGCAAAATGCTACAAGGAGGGTTGGCTTTGTTGTTTACGTGCAGAACAATGACATTGTCATGAGTTCAAACTCTAGTCATGCAATAACATTCACTTTTGGACTAATGCCCCTTGGGAAAGGTGTGAACCCTGTTATCCCCCAAGCAATGGATTAGATAGTACCACGACTGTTCTACTATAAGGATGGCTTTGGCATTAAATAACCCACAAAAGTTGATATGCTATTAAACAAAGAAGCCAAACCAAAATACTACTAAAAATAAATATACCAATGTGAATAAGATGAGGTTTCAGTCACTTGTGATAATGTTAACCAATTAATCATAATATATATATATATATATATATATATATATATATGTGTAATATAATGGCTGAGGGATTTCGTTTTATGCCTTTGGGTTTAGTTGGGCTGAGAACCTTTCGGCTCAGTGCATGGGTTACTTAGGTGCAACAATAACGCAGGTGTTCACGCGCGCGGGCGGAGCAGATGTGCCACTCAGAGATGTCATAATAGCCCAGATGGGAAACGGGGCTACAGAGTACGGGTGACGTCACGCACCGGAAGCGCACGGAGGATTTGGGGGATTTTGAAAAAGTCAGTTAGTTGAGTTGAGTCCTGCCTCGGAAGAAGACGGCTGACTTTCGCTAGCTCGCGAGGCCATGTGGCAGGTGCCACATGAGATGGGGGGGGGGGGCGGATGGAAAATTCATCATAGAAAGATTGTGCCTCTCTCTTCCTTATGTCGAAACCTCTAATTCAAAGGTAATAAAAGGTTTCGTACCTAAACTAAAAAGTCGTTAGTGTTTTTCTCTATGTATGTTTCGCATATCTGTATGTGGCTATGGTACATATGTATATATATGTGTAGTTAGGCAGCAGTCGTTCATTTAAGCATGTTTCATTAAATAATAAATTTTTTCTGTATAATTTAATCCTAGATGCTCTACATATAAAAACAAAAAAAAGCTAAAATCAATAGAATTCATTTTGAAAATAGCGACAATGTTTTGAAATGCTTTTAGTATTTTTTTTTCCGATAGTATTCTATTTCCCTTGATAGCATTCCCTTTTTAAATAGCATTCCCCCTTTTTAAATACATCAGTTACCCTGTTTTAACCAACTCTGTGTTCTCATATTTTTGTTATGATATAAACTTTCAAAAACTTTCAAGACTTTTATAAAAAAAACCCAACACACCTTACACAAGCAACCCCTGATGATTACCTATGAAGGGTCCAAAAGCACTTGGGACAATTTTGGAAAATTCATCTACCTATTCCAACCTGAAACTAAGACACTTATCAGAAAACTTGAAAGGATATTAAATAAATTATTCTGACAAAATTTGTCTTTTATTATTTAATGAAACATATTTATATATGTATATATATATATATGTGTGTGTGTGTGTGTGTGTGTGTAGTTGGGCAGCAGTCTTTCATTCTAGCATGTTTGATTAAATAATACAGACACATTTATAGCTTTTTTTTAAATCCTTTCAAGTTTCCTGACAAGTGTCTTGGTTTTAGGGTGGAATTGGTTGATAAATTTACCAAAATTGTCCCCAGTATTTTCGGATCTTTCATAGGCCATCATCAAAGGTTGTTTGTATGTGTAAAGTTTTTAGGTTTTTATAACATTACAAAATTACATAAAC
>OY757945.1:51652252-51654752 GCA_963585895.1 Sepioteuthis lessoniana | reverse complement strand
GTACAGACTGAGTTCTCTTTGTGGGCAGAATTATTAGTATTGGATAGGAATACTTGATAGGATTATGTGCAAAATATTATTAGATAGGAATAATTGAAACCTATATCTGTGAACAAGCTGGGCTCTTTATCTTGGTAGGCAAAGCTATCCACCTGAAGGAAAAAGTAGGAACTAGACTCCTTAAATTAATCCAATATTATGTTTAACTGGTCATCTCTGATGGTGTAATGGTTAGCAAGCTAGACTAGCAAACCTTCACAAATGAATTCAAGTCTCGGTGGGTGCCCCATTCATGCAGTCCTGTGCCACATCTAAACAAAAAGCTTAGTAGATTACAACATTAAGTTTAACTTCATTCTAGAAATTTCTTTGGTGACCCTAATGGTGATTTTAGCACAGTCATCTGGGGCTTTAGAATACAATGAATGCATCTCTGCAGAGAGGTAAGACTGCCACCCAAATGAGTGTCCTGGTTATGACACAGCAATCTGATGGCAAGGCTTCAGCCTTGGAGATTTGGGGAATGTGGAGTATCCCTTCGTTGCCATTACTCTCAGGTCCACTCTGATCTTGAATGGTAGCACCTGCTAGGGTCCTATAGGTCAAATAGAACAAACAATGTGTGCAAAGAAAATGACTAATTTTCATCTACAGCAATACCTGAAACCATTTAACTGTGTGCAAAAAAGAGCTTTAAGAATGTTATCTACCAAATGTGTTTACAAATTATATATATATATAATTTGTAATGTGTGTGTGGTGTGTGTGTGTATATATATATATATATATATATATTATATATATATATATATATATATATATATATATAAGAAATGAATAGGATTTAGCATTAAATAATCTACAATGCTAGATATGCCACTAAACCAAGCCATTTATTTGTGTGCAAACAAATAAGATCTGGCTTTTCAAAATGTTATCTACAAAGTATTCATTTCGAAATCTTAGGTTTAATATATATGTATATATATGTAAACAGAATTTGGCATTAAATAACTGACAATGGTTGATATGCCATAAAAACCAACCAACCAACCAATTCTGACTTGTATAACATTATCCTTTCCTTGGGGAAAATGCAGCCCTGTTACTTGAGGCTTAGAATATATTGCTGAGAGGTGTGACCCCCACAAAAGAGATGTCCAAGGTATGACATTAAATTATATCTGGTGGTGAGACTCCTGTTCTGAAACTCTGTGGAATCTGGAATACCCTTTTATTGCCATTAATATAGTATACATTCAGACCCAGTGTCATATTACCTGTTAAGATCTTATCTATATGTCAAATAGATTTATTTAAAAAATCATTAATATTGGAGAGGAATATGTGAAACCTTCTGTGTGGAAACAAATTGTTATTAAAAATAATTATTAATGTTAGGCATATTTAAAACCATTTAACTGTGTGCAAATTATTTGTATTAAGAATAGTTACTTGAAGCTCTAATTGTTTACTAAGGATTATTATTATTATTAATTAATTGAAACCATTTAACTGTGTGCAAACAAATCTTCATTATGAAATAGAATTATTAATGTTAGGAATGCACAAAACCATTTACTGAATACAAATTTGTATTAAGAATAGTTATTTGAAACCATGCAATTGTTTGCGAATTAGTTATGCTCAATTGGAACACTTGATACCAAATAACTATATACAAACAAATGTTTACTTATTAAATAGAAATAATTCTTTGAAATCATATAATTATATCAAGTCTTCCTATCTAATACTAATATTGTATAACTGTGTGCAAACAAAAGATTATAGAAGAATAAAAAATAGATTTAAAAAATGACTTGAACATTGAAAATATAGTTATGATTACAATAAAATATTTCGAAAATGAATGAAATTTCAGCATAAGGAATTGATAAGCTGTTAAACAAATAAAGTCAATCACACCAAACCTTCTTTTCATGAAAGGGGAAGACCTGTCGCCTGAGCAACTTTTGGTTTTCCATATAAAGTTACCTGTGATTCAGGTTCAGATCCATCGTCTCACAAGACTATATGCATAATATTTATTTATTTATTTTGACAGTAAAAATATCAAAAAGAGTTGTGATATTATGTTCACTTTAAGACTAATACCATAAGAAAGGCATGAACACTCTTGTCCCACCAACTATAAGTTAAATAGTGCAATTACTGTTTTTCTGCAAGGATGGCTTTAGTTTTAAATAACCCCTTAAAGATTGATATGCCATCAAACAAAAAAAAAACAAAGATCTGTATAAATGGTTTCTTTAGTTAAATATTTATTTCTATCACATCATGTGTAATCTGAACACCAACATCTTGTTTCTTTTTTTTTTTTTTTTTATCTCAAAAAGGCAGTTAGTGTGTATTATTTGTAATTTTGCAAATTGTCATTCTTATATAAGAAATAAAAAGACAAGTTAAAATGATCACCTTGTTGGCAGTGTTTTGAATATGTGCATTTCTCATTGAAGGGCCAAAATTCTTCTCTTCC
>OY757945.1:51634752-51647252 GCA_963585895.1 Sepioteuthis lessoniana | reverse complement strand
CCATTTGGCCGTCCTAAATGTCCTGTTTATGTTAGACTTCCTTGGATTGGATCTCCTAACTAGTTGATTTGCCGATAAGGTTTCGTCCACTGTTACACTATATTATAATGCGGCTATAGTTTCAACTATCTTTACTGCTTGCGCTGCATTTTTCTCTATTTATAAGGATGTGCTCTCTATCTTTCAACAAAACAATTTAATTTATAAATTTCAATGTCGCTGTAATGCTACATATATAGGGCGCACTTCCCAATGCCTTCAGGTTAGAGTTTAAACAGCATTTTCCAAGAGATATCCGCAACCACACCACATCCAGGCATTCAATAGTCCTCCATTCTGCCATCTGTGAACATTCAAATGCTTTAAATAGTTATGTGGTTAATTACAGTGATGAGTGTTTTGTGGTCTTACATAGAGCTCGGACTAAACAACATCTCATTGTCCTAGAGGCCATTCAAATTTTTTTTAATAGGCCTTCTTTTGGCAAACAAAACCCTAAACACTCTCTGAACTTATTAGGAGATATTTTGACTTAGGGTGGTTTTAATTTTCGCCCACCCACCTTGTTGGGCTATCATTTTTCATTTTCACCTCCCCTTTTACTTAATCTTATTTACATTGTTTCAAACGACTTCTGATGGCTGTCACTTGACAAATCTCGGATGGAAAAGCCCATGTGACTTCAATAAAATTTTCATATTGTAAATCTCCTATTTTTGCCTTTTTAAATTTGCATGTACCAACAATTCATATATATATATATATATATTTTATTATAGAATGTGTGGCTAAATTGGTACTGCCATTAAACACACGGCTGGGTGGTAAAATATGAGATTGAGATTGGATTACTTGACAACATGTATTGTTATGAAATAGCTGAGGGATTTCGGTTCATGCCTTTGGGTTTGGTTGGGCTGGGAGCCTTTCGGCTCAGCGCATGGGTTGTTTGGGTGTAAGATTGAAGCAGGTGTTAACGCGGGTGCGCGCGAGCGGATGGAGGTGTCACTCAGATGTCATAACAGTCTGAGACAATACTGGGTGACAAGGTGTGGGTGACGTCACGCACCGGAAGCACGCGGAAGTTTGTGTGAGAATTTGAAGAAAATAAGAGTCAGGTTTTGGAGGCCGAACGAGAAGGATCGATTTTGTAGCTCGCAGCCGCAAGGCGAACATGCGCCCGATGGGGGCCGCTCGAGTTGGGGGCCAAATGAATAAGACAGCATAGAAGATAGTGTCTCTCCGCCTTACGTCGAAACCTTTAACTCAAAGTTAATAAAAAGGTTTCATACCTGAACAAGAAGTAGTTACGTGTTTTTGAGATTCCTGTTCTTTATATATTCTATCGTTATGAACATTACATGTCTATTTCGCACATGGCCATATTTGTGTATATGGGTACGCAACAGTATGCAAATATCTATATGAGATAATAATCACATACTTACACATATTCTTAAGTAGAAAGTCACTTTAAGCAATCAAGGGGTTTCAAGTCGCTTCTTACTGCATAAATGCTTCTAGTTACTGACATTGGCTTTAAATATCCCAAGACAAGTTAGCATGCCTTAAAACCAACTAATTAACCAGTTAAACTCCAAATTTATGAAGCCATATATATATATATATATATATATATATATATATATATATATATCTTCCTTAAACAAGATCAAAGTTGAATATTAGCCACATTCTAAAATGTTCATAACACATTTCCTGGCAGTTCTCCTTCCCTTCGTCCTCCATCGTCCAGTAAAATTCTAATCTTCCATAAATTCTCCTTCTGCTTGTTCTTCCTCCTACACACACACATATATATATATATATATATATATATATATATATATATATCTTACTTTAATATATAACTCTTTAGCATATTTCATTTAATCATTTGCTTCTCATGGAGGTGGCTCCAGATGGGACCAAAAGTACTTGGAAAATATTCATGACCTTCTTGAACTTATTCCATAAAAAAAGTGTAAGCTATTCATTGAAATGATTTGAATGGATTGAGGACACAATAAGCAGACACAAACTGTGTGTCTTACTTAATCAAACATGTTTCAAGGAAAAAATATTGCCTATATATTAACCATACTCTATGTATATGTAACCATGATATATATCCTTATCTATCTTTATATGCAAACATTGATATCTCACACTCTCTCTCTCATATATATATATATATATATATATATATATATATATAACATCATATATTAAAGTGTGTGGGTGTATATATATATATATATATATATATATATTGAGCTAGTGGGTAGAGTGTTTGCTTATGGCCTGGGAGTCCATTGTTCAATCCCAGGACGAGTTTTACTAAAAACTCAAAAAATCATACTTGATGCTGCCTTGCTTAACACTTAGCACTATAAGGTATGGATCAAGGGCAAATTGGAGCCACGCAGAGAAAGGAGTAGTGCCTTCCCCCTACACCTCAGTCTAGTAGCTATTAAAAAAGGGAGCCTTTGGGTCATTTTCAACTATGGTTACCAACTTTACTTTATATGTGACTACATGGTAAAAATAAATGGAAAAGTTGATAAATCAAACACTTACAACTGGTTTAGGAGTAATATTTTGTTCTTTATTCAAGGATGAACTTTTTTAGACTAAAGATTTTTGGGATTTTTCTATATTTTAGCTATTGGGAAATATATAAAATAATGGTGAAAGAGTATAAAAGGAGAA
The DNA here is from genome assembly GCA_963585895.1 of Sepioteuthis lessoniana. NCBI lineage: Eukaryota > Metazoa > Mollusca > Cephalopoda > Myopsida > Loliginidae > Sepioteuthis > Sepioteuthis lessoniana. The sequence goes on along the minus strand of OY757945.1, from coordinate 51,644,540 downwards.
AAAGGGTCTCAAGATAAGAGACAAACAAGGAAAGAAAAGAGGGATATAATGAGTGATGTTGGTAGGGGTTATTGGTTGTGAATGTGACCATCTGGGTAGATTGTCAAGGCTAGGTGCCATCAAGTATATCAGGTTTCATCAGGGGTGTATATATTGCAAAAGTGATACACATATAAAAGTTACATCACTTTTGATATATAGACACCCCTGATGATGGCTGGAAATAGGGCAGAAATTGCAAAGGAACCAATTAATTATTGAAGGTTTAACCAATTCCTGCTGGATATCATAAAATTGAAACGGCAACTTAAAAGAATTTTGACAAAAATATGTAGACGAAAAATTTTTATAATGTTTAATCGTGTATATGTGTGTGTGTGTGTGTATATATATATATATATATATATATATATGTAACAATACATATATACATTCATCAGCTATTACACTAAGGTGTACGGGAGAGTACTACCCCTTTCCCTAAACCTTGATCCATACATTATAATGCTGGGTGTTAAGAAAGGCTGCATCCAGTACTATTTTGAGTTTTTTGTACTACTGAATCTGGGATTGAACCCCAGTCTCTCAGGCCATTAATGCACACTCTCCCTTTTTCTTTCTCTTTGTCTGATATATATAATCATAGCATATATACATGCAATGTGTGTGTGTGTGTGTGTATATATATATATATGTATATATATATATATATACACACACACACACCTTCCTACCTACCTTTTGATGCTAAATAAATATATATATATATATATATATATATATATATATTTGTATATAGTGGTCTACATATATATATTCATACCTGTGATGCAAAATATCTATGCATGGTGTTATGTGTGTGTGAGTGTGTCTATATATATATATATACACACACACACACACAAATTGATGTGTGTGTGAGTATATATTTATATGTTGATATATGTTTACCGACCCCGCCGCTTGGGCAGGATATGACACAAGGTCAATTTTAAGCGGAGTTTAACTGGTTTGAATTCAGAGTTTTCCTTCTCCAAGACTAGTTGCCTAACCAAGGCTGAAGAACCTAGTCTGTCCTATTTGCCCATACCTGGAGGGAGAATAATTGGATTCATACCTTTCCCAAGGGTATTAGTGCTATGTGAAATGCAATCAGTCTCGTCCAGGATTTGAACTTGTGTTGCCGTGTCCATTTCCTATGACGATAACCATTACACCACGGGCACCTCCCATGCATGTGTAGATATATATAAATATCTATGAAGCTCGTGTGTAAGTTTATATATAATGTGTGTGTTTAATGTTGGAGAGGATATACTATATATATATTGCTCTGTATGTTTGTTTTTTTTTGTGTGTGTATGCAATATGTTTTTTTTTTTTTTTTTTTTTTGTATGTGTGTGTGTGTGTGTATGTGTATATATATATATATATATATATATATAGTTTTTGAAAAAGTATGAATCTAACTGTTCTTTCTTCACCTATTTTTAAATAGTTGTCAAAAGTGGTTTCTCTTTTGTTGGTATAGCGACTCTTTTAGGAGAAGGTGAACTCCAAATTGAAATCTATGGTACGCTGAGGTTAAAAAAAAAATCAATCTTGTGTATTGTACTCGTGTAGAAAGTTTGGTATATAAATATGTTACCTTCATCGTCTTGAAATCATGTTGATAACCTGTATTTCTCTATCTGTGATCTTTCGCTTTTGTTAGGTCCTTTTAAACTACATCCAGTGCCCATATAGAACTGATATAAGTTCTTACTGGCACATCTATATGTAGGGGTCAGTCCTACAAATACACATGTGTTTATCCCTGCTTCTCCAGGTCTTGTTTGTCTTACTTTGATTGTTTTTGAGATGGGAATTAAGTGGCTGCTTTTTTGTCTGGTGCTGCTTCCAGGATTTTTTTAAACCACAGTATAGCATCTCTTGTTTTGTTTCCATTTAGCTTTTTTACAATGCGTTTTGTTAGTGTCCATATGGTGCATCCATACAGTGACACACTTACAGCTTGGAAGAAATCCTGTTTTATTTTATTGGAGAGATCAGGTTTCCATATGATCGATAATCTGTTGATGGCTGTCCTCGATTTAGCTCAGTGAATGCTGACATCACTTTCATTTGATGAGATTTTGCTAATGAGATATATGAACTCCTCCATTAATTTTAGAGTCCTGCCAATGTAAATTGAGATAAGTCCTCCTCATTTTAAACAGATATATATATATATATATATAGTGATTGACGAGTGACTTAGTATTTTAAAATTCCTAATTATTTTTACAAGAAATAGATTTTTTAATTGGATGTTACTTTTCAATCTATATATACATATATATATATATATATATATATATATAGCCCAGCTAGCTGGGGCTGTAGAATATACCGACTGCACCTCTGCTATGGTGTAAGACCCCCCTCCCTATGAGTATCTTGGATATGACACTAAACAATCTAGAGGTAGAAAACATAAAACAGGCTCTCATCAACAATGGGTTTCCTAACTATATTGTTGATGAACAAATTAAACGTATGATCAAAAATGTTAACCAACAAAATAAACAGTGTACTACTCCATCCAGCCAACAAACATATATCAAACTTTTTTATCGTAACCAAATGCACTACAATTACAAATCCGATGAAAAAATCTTGAAACATTGATTCACAAAAACATACTCCCCACTGATCCTAATAAAAAAATAAAACTCGTTATATATTATAATAAGTTTAAAACCTCGAATCTAGTCACTAGAAATAATTCCTCTCCCTTGATTGGAGTTTTGCAAAAAAACCAACGTTATATATAGATTTAAATGTCCTTTAGGAGATTGTATCTCTGATAATAATAATATATATGTTGGTTTAACCTCAACTACCCTGTCGAGGAGACTTACAATGCACCTTTCAGACACAAGTTCAATAGCTCAGCATTTAAAAAAACATTCATGCCCAACGGCACAGCTACGGAAAATTCTCACCGACAACACAACAATATTAGAACATCAAAATAATAAACAAAAACTTCAGATTCTCGAAGCATTACATATCAGAAACCTGCAGCCAACACTTAATAGAATTAATTTTCAAACCAGTGCTAATGTACTTAAATGTCTTTAGCTACTGGCACTAAATATAGAATCACATTCAAAAACAAACGCCAAAACCTTCAACGGCAAAGACGCCCTTACACAGTTGTAATATGCTTAAATAAAAGTTACATCACTTTTATAGTAGATCCTCCCCTGATGATGGCCCAAAGTCGGGCAGAAAGTACTAGGGATACATGCAACTATGGACAATACATAAATCAATTCCCCCAGAATACAATAAAAGTAATACGGGAATTCGAACGGATCCAAAAGAAAATATGTAGACATAAAATGTCTATTATGTTTAATGAAATTTGCATTAACGAAGAAATGCTGACTAAATATATATATATATATATATATATATATATATATATATATATATATATATATATAGCATCGTCTTTTATACATATATAGCATCATCTTGTATATATAGTATCGTCTTATATACCTCCTGAAGTATGGAAGATAAGGAAAGTTGATGAAATACATCTTTGATCATCCAACTCCACATAAAGATAAAACTCTAGAGGAATGGACAAAAGACTGAACCCTCCTCTTCCCTAAGAAAGGTGACCTTTGAATCTCTACAAACTACAAAGACATAACTCTTACTGCTGTAACTGCTAAGGTTTATAATACTCTGCTTCTTAATCATATCCCAATTGAAGTTTGGGAAATTCTTAGAATAAATCCTAATGGTTCTCAGAAACTGATTTCCAATTTCTCAGTTTCTGACTATCACTCAAATAATTGAAGGAATATGTGCAAAAAATCTTGAGGCAACACCATTGTTAGTAAATGGAGCAGATAGTTTTAGCATATGATCTTCCCCAAGAAACTGTTATACAAAAATACAAAAATACAAAAGCAGTGGTTCACTCTCTCAATGATGGCTTTGATTTCTTTGGCTTTAGCATAATATCTTCATTCATTGGTACCTTATGAATTTATAATCTGCTTTGATTATATACTATGAATATCAGTAGATCTAATGAACGGCCCAGTTGGATGGGGCTGTAGAATAAATCGACTGCATCTCTGCACAGGAGTAAGACTGGATATGCCCCACCAAACGTGTAAGTATGGCACAAAACCGAGATTTAGGTGGGTCCAGGCACAGAGCTGTAGCCCAGACATGTCTGGTAAGCACAAAAATGCCTCAAGCCCCGTGGGCATTTCTCTAAAAAGGGGCGCTTAGCAATAAACTTGGCTTCTCCAAGGAAAGTTAGAGCCTGGGGGACAGAGTCTTGAGGGGTGGGTCAATCTTGCCCGCGACTGCTTACCCGGCAATTGCATCAAGCAGTCTCTACCAAGCGGGACCCACCACCACAGAACTGATCCCAAACCAACTGGTCAGAAAAGGTTGTGTGAGAGGTTCACATGTTTCAAACAAGATGGTGCCATCTCGACATGAAATGACAACCATTTGACATTATTAGACCACTTCATATACCTTGGTAGCAATATCTCATCTACTGAAAGTGATGTTAATATATGCATTGGTAAAGCATAGACGGCTATCAACTGGTTAATGACCACATGGAAATCTTATCTGTCTGATAAAATAAAACGCAAATTCTTCCAAACTGTAGACATGTTAGTACAGCTAGCAACACTCTACAAAACCGCAGTTGTACAGCCACTTCCTTCTAAAATCCCAAACCATCTAAGTAAGGTGATCAAGACATGCTAGACACTGATGGAGAAGCAGAGACAAACTCCTAAATAAAGTTCTACTATGTGTTCACATGCATGGACACCGTATTGTTGTCTAACCAGCAGAGACTGATAATCATCAGTTCTATGCAGCAAATTGATGCCAACTAGAAGACCTGGCACGTGTGATAGGGTTGGATGATCAGAAACAATCAAGGGAATTTGTGCTCTCGGTGCAACTTGATGATTGCATCAGTTAGAATAAAACAAAAATCCTCTTTTGTTGTGGTTGTCCGTATTTTATTTTGCTTTATTAAATTGATTAGGAGTTGTTGAGTTATCTATTGTGTCGTCGTCTTCATACGGGAGCAGATTAAAACGAAAGTGATGGTGGCCATTGGTAGTATCTTAATTGACATCGACACGCGACTAACAAAGGCATGGACAGCTATCGATAGGCAAGCAGTCATATGGCGGTCAGACATGACCGATAAAATGAAATGCAGTTTCTTCCAAGCAGTGGTCATGTCGATACTGCTATATGGATGCACTACATGGACGCTAACTAAACGGATGGAGGAAAAGCTTGATGACAACTACACAAGAATTCTGCAAGCAATTTTGAACAAGTCCTGGAGGCAACACTCCACAAAGCACCAGCTGTACGGCCACCTACCTCCCATCATGAAAACTATCAAAGTTAGATGAACCAGACATGCAGGACATTGCTGGAGAAGCAGGGACGAGCTCATAAGTGATGTTCTCCTATGGACCCCCTCACATGGCCGAGCAAAAGCGGAACAACCAGTTCGAACCTACATACAGCAGCTCTGTGTAGATATGGGATGTAGCCCTGAGGACCTGCAAGAAGCGATAAAATATAGGGAGGGGTGGCGAGAGAGGGTCAGGGATATCCGTGCTGGCGGCACAACATGATGATGATGATGATGATTACTCCTATTGATATTGGGTGAATTAAATCTATTGAAATTTAAAATGCATTCATTCAAATCTCATAACCTAAACTTAGTTTATTTTTGTTCGGTTATTTTATAGACTGTTGCTCTGTATCACTTTTTTTGTGTGTGAAGCAAAAATGATTTAGAAAAAAAAATTTGAATTTTTTTATTATTTGGAATATTTTTGTTGCTTTTTTATTTATTTATTTATTACTGTATTTAATTGATTTTCTTTTTCTCTTGAAGTTTGTCACCCAATTACCTTTCTGATGCTAAAATCTGAGAAATGATCATACTCAAAGCGTTTTTATATCGGTGATTTAACTTAGATAAAATTGTTGCCAGTGAGGTTTTATTTTGATTTTCAACACTGTGTGTGTGTGTGTGTGTGTGTGTGTAGATATATATATATGTGTGTGTGTGTGTGTGTGTAGATATATATATATATATATATATATATATATATGTGTGTGTGTGTGTGTTAGACAGCAGTCTTTCATTTAAGCATGTTTGATTAAATAATAAAGACACATTTCGTCTATATAATCTTATTAAGATCCTTTCAAGTTTCCTGATGTGTGTCTTGGTTTCAGGTTGGAATTGGCGGATGAATTTACCAAAAATGTCCCTAGCACTTTTGGATAAAACTGTGTTGCTGATGAATTTAAAAAACAGAATGTCATCAATGGAAATAAAATATTATCAAGAAATACAAAATATTAAAGCCCTGCAAATTGTTTTAAATGCAATTTGCGCAAGAATCAGTTGCCCAGTTGGCTGGGGCTGTAGAATACACTGACTGCACCTCTACAGAGTGGGTAGGACCCTCCTAGATATGACACTAAACAATTTATTATAGGTTTGGTTTCTTTGTTTAATGGCATATCAACTCTTTTTAGGTTATTTAATACCAAAGCCATTCTCCAAGAAGAACAATAGTGGTACTATTTAACCCATAGCTGGGAGGATAAGGGGGTTCATACCTTTCCCAAGGATATTTGTCAGAAAGTGAACGTATTAGCGCGACTGGAGTACGAACTCGCGTACTACGATTCCGCAGTCCATCGCTTTAACCATTACACCACGATGACACCCCCTACAATTTATTATATTAAAAAAAAAAATCTAAAAGGCATTTCAAAACATTGTTGCTATTTTCAAAAGTTATTCTATTGATCATAATTTTTTTTATTTTTACACATAGGGCTTTAATATCCTGTCTTTCTTGATAATATTTTATTTCCATTGATGGCATTCTGTTTTCTAAATTCATCAGCAACACAGTTTTATCCAACTCTGTGTTTGCATAGTTTTATGTTATAAAAACCAAAAAAACCTTCAAAATTCTTTAAAAAACACTCTTTACACATGCAAACAACCCTCTGATGATGGCCTATGAAAGGTCCGAAAGTGCTTGGGACATTTTTGGTAAATTCTGAGAATTATTATCATTATTTGCTTGAAACCATATAATTATTAATATTAGATAGGAATACTTGAAACCATATTGCTATGTGTGCAGAAAAATCTCTTAAGCAACCACACAAAAAAAAACATAAATGTACAATGGATATAATTCCCTAACCTCAAGGCTTAAAATCACTCTTGTCATGTTGACATGCCGTTAAAATCAATCATTTTTCAAAATTTTTTCTGCTTTTTAATATTGACTGTGAAGAAGTAGCATTACAATTGCAAATAGAGCTCTATGATCTTCAATTTTCAGAAGATTTGAAGTCTGTTTCTTGCTTGTCACATCCTTGATTTCTATAGGAACCACATGCTTCCATTTGAACAATTACTCAACCATATCACCCACACCCAATGAGTCGTGGGTATGTATGGCACTACATACCACTGTGAACAGTTGTTCTCTGAAATGAAGTTGGCTAAGGTTATGCTGTATACATGTGATTCTTATGGAAATCAAGAATATGGCTAGAAACTAGGTTTGGTTGGGTTTTATGGCATATCAACCATTGTAGGTTATTTAATGCCAAATCCTATTTAAACATATAGGATTTGGTCTGGTTTGGGTTTTATGGCATATCAACCATTGTAGGTTATTTAATGCCAAATTCTCTTTATGTATATATATGGCATATCAACTATTGTAGGTTATTTAATGCCAAATCCTCTTTATACATATATATCGAATATATAGGATTTATAAAAACATTCTGTAGATAACATTTGTAAACGAGCCTGAGCTCATCTTTTTTGTCTACAGTTAAATGGTTTCACTTATTTCTATCTAATATGAATAATTCTATTTACTATTAATCATTTGTTTGCACACAGTTAAATGGTTCCAAGTATTGCTATTTAACACTAACAATTCAATTTAGTCATTTGTTTGCACTCAGTTTAAATGTCAAACAGTTCTATTTGACTCATAGATAGAACCCTATTTGATGCTACCACTCCGGGCCAGTGTGGACCTGGGAGTGATGGCAGTGAAGATGTACTCCGCATTCCCTATCAGATTGTTTAGTGTCATATACAGGACGTTCATTAGAGGGGGGGGTCTTACCTCTGTGCTGAGATGCAGTTGGTGTATTCTACAACTCCAGCCAACTCAGCTGGTGAAAGAAACTAGGACTTCAAATCTATTGAACTCTGAAGATCAATGGTTTTCATCTGCAATTGTAATGGTACACTCAACATTAAAAAATGAAGAGAAAATTTTAAAAGTTTGGTGAAGAATAGACATTTTTCTTAGAGCAATACTCTTAAGATAAAGCAATGTGGACCCCTTCACACGGATGAGCAATGGTTGGATGACCAGCTATAACCTATATACAGCAGCTCTGTGCCAATACAGGATGTAGCCTGGGAGACCTCTCGGGTGCGATGGATGATAGAGATGGGTGGCGAGAGAGGGTCAGGGAGATCCGTGCTTGCAGCACAACATGATGATGATGATGATAATGATAGCAATTTTTAATTCAGCTGAATTTTGTGGAACTATCCTTACTAAATATCAACTTTTAATTATTCAAATTCTTGATATAACTATGAAATGCTAATTAGCACCCTTCTCCCTTTCCTAAATAGAAGTATCAATATAATCATGGACAGCTGTTGGAACTGGATATTGATGCATTTATGGGTTGTCTAGTTGTACTTTTTGTTAATTTTTTTTTTTTTGAGCTTTGGTTTGGGTTGGAGAGTTTTTTGTTGTTTTTTTTTTTTTTTTTTAATTAAAACTTTTTAAACGCACACAAGAATGATTGTATGAAGATTTAGAGAAGCCTCTTATTGTAATGGAAATAGAATTAGCAGCCCAAGTTCAAATCCTGGACTAGGCTGTTTGAATTTCATTTTGTGTCAATTCCCTTCAGAATGGCTCTAATCTATCCGTTCTCTTTTCCAGCTATGATTAAATAGGACAGATTGGATTCTTTAGTTTTCGTAAGGCAACCAGTCTTGGAGAAGAAAAGCTCTGAATTCAAACTAACTTTACTCCGTTTGCAAACTAACCCTATGTTACATCTTACTCATGGGGAAGAGGTTGGGTAAATTTTTTTTTTTAGTCACCTGTTCAGCTGTAGCTCTCAGTAAGTTATTTAAAATTAAGTTATGAAGCTTTTTGTAAAATGTCCTATATTACAGGGGAAGTCTTTGTAGTGTTGTGGTTAACATGCGAGATTGTGACATCATAGTGAGTTTGAACTGCAGTAACACTCACTTTCATATTCTGACTAATACTCGTAGGGAAAGGCATGAACCCCCTTATCCTCCCTTCTATGGGTTATGTAGTACCACTATTCTTCTACAAAGATGGATTTTGCATTAAATAACCCATAAAGGTTGATATGCCATTAAAAACAAAGAAACCAAACATGTTTCATATTGAAAAGCATTGCATTGTTGACCAGTTCATTGGCATAATGGTTAGTGAGTTTGCCAGTGGTCTGCAAGAACGAGGTTCAATCCCAGGTTGAGTCAGACCAAAGATTCAAAAATTGGTACTTGATGCCTCCTTGCTTAACAGTCAGCATTATAAGTTATGGATCAGTGGTAGGCGGAGCAATCCAGAGAAAGGAGTAGCACCCTCCTCTACAC
>OY757945.1:51604752-51629752 GCA_963585895.1 Sepioteuthis lessoniana | reverse complement strand
CTTATATTTTAAGAATGCTGGTTGTCACTAAATCACTTTGTGGATATGTGTCGAACCAAGTGCAATATGATATGGAGAGTGCTCAATATCTAGGATAGAGCTATTTTATAATAATAATAATAATAATATATATATAATTCATGGAATATTGACTGCGACGCTGGGTTTCATGATTGTTGTTTTGCAAAAAACTCCATGAAACCCAAGGTTGCAGTTTATATTCCATGAATTATATATATTTCATTAAGAAAAAACAACAAAAACTACCGGTCACATTAGGATTTTAAATTTATTTCCATCCTGTTATGCGTTTTTGAAAAATTCAAAAACACGAAAAATATTTAACAGGACTTATTCAGATCATGTTTTTGAATTTTTCAAAAACGCATAACAGGATGGAAATAAATTTATAATCCTAATGTGACCGGTTTTTTGTTTTTTCTTAATGAAATTATTGCTCTGTAATGTCTGTTACATTGAGCTCTTTACCAGGAAAATTTAAATGTTCACTGTTGAATAGTTTTCTTGTCCTGATGGAATTACTCTCAACTCCGGTTTAAGTGGATCAAATAATACCTATATATATATATATATATATATATATATATATATATATATATATATATATATATATATATAAACACAGTCATAACTTATAATTTTCAGACTGGCAAGAACTTTAATGAAATAAAAAAAAAAAAAATTTGAATCTTATTGCTTCCCCAAGACTTACATCTGATAATTTTTTTTTTCTTTTTCAAATTAAACCCATAGAACTACCAGTAACAACTGAGCAAGAGAATATGAGGTGAAATGTTTTTTATATATATATATATATATATATATATATATATATATATATAATCTCCAATGTATAATTTACCACCAGCCAGCTTAGCTGGGGCTGTAGGATGTGCCAATTGCATCCCTGCAGTGGGGTAAGACCAATACCCCAACAAGTGTCTTGGTTATGACATTAAACCATCTGATGATGAGGCTCCAGTCCTGGAACTTTATAAAATGTGGAGTACCCCTTCATTGCCATTACTCTCAGGTCCACTTTGACCTGAAGTGGTTGTACCTGTTAGGCTCCTGTTTATGGGGTAAATAGAAATATTCAATTATTTTCTGTACTTGAAACTATTTAACTGTGTGCAAATAACTGAGCTCTGGCTCATCTAAAAATTGTTACACACAAACTATTTATTCACAAATGTGATATTTTTATATGTATAAACAGGATTTGGCATTAAATAACCTAAAAGGGCTGATATGCCAATAAACACAATCAACCAACCATCATTTACCTCCTATTAATTTCATATTTATTCTTCTCTATTTGGATAAAACTGCTGTTAACGTGTGTGTGTGTGTGTGTGTGTGTATATATATATATATATATATATATATATATATATATATATATATATATATATATATGCTGTTTACTTTGCAGTGGTCATGTCCTCTTCAAACAACATGTGAATGTTTATACTGGGTTATATGGTGCCAGTAGCAAAGAGTGATCACTGACCTGACTTGTACAGCTGGTTTTGAATTCATTTTTCCTTCCTGGACAGGGAAGAGACCAATTCATGCTTTTGTCAAGGACATTAGCATAAAGTCAAATGCAAATAATCTTGTTCAGGACTTGAACTTTCCTTGCTAAGTCCATTTCCTATTGTATAACTGTTCCCCAATCTTAGTCAACAATGCAGCATGTAATAAAATCAGAAGAAAGAGTGGAAGAGAGACAGGAGATAAGAACCCAGTTTCATGAAGAAACTATTGTCCATGTAAAAACAAACAACAAAATTATAGGATGTTCGTTCAAGTCTTATTTTTAACTATATCTTTATTCTCAATTTCTACTTTATCCTGTCTGTGCAACTTTGCGTATGCTGACTGTATCCACTGCAGTGGGCTAAGACCTCTCCCTCCCAAAAATAGAGGTGTCCTGGGTATGACATTAAACTTCATCTAATGGTGAGGGTTGAATTCTGGAGAATGTAGAGTACCCCTTTATTACCATTACTCCCAGGTCCACTCAGACCTGGGTTTTTTAGTGCTTGTTAACATCCTATCTATGAGTCACATAGATCTGTTTGAAAATGATGTTCAATTGGAGTGGAAATAGCAAAGACCCTTGAAAATATACACAAAGAAATGTTAATATGAATATACAATGATTGTGTTTCCCTAACCTCTAGACTTTAAATAACCTGAGATGGTTTAAAAATCAATCAGTTATTTTCGACTAATGAATATTATTGTCAAAGATTTGTCAAAACAAAATTGTAACAAAAATCTTCAAATAAATTTAGAATATCTTCTAAAAAAATGTTAGAAAAAAAATTAGAAATTTTAAGAAAATTATAAAAAGATTTCAGGAGACAAAAATTTTTGTCTTCATTTAAAAGAATATTAAATATTGAATCTCGTATCTAAAAGTGGGGTCTCTGGCATAATGGTTAAAATACTGGACTGCAAGACTGAACTCCATTTGCGATATTATGTTCACTTTTGAACTAATACCCTTGGGAAAGGTATGAAAGCCCTTATTACCCTAGTTAATATTTAAATTCTAATGCTATACTGTTCTTCTACAAGGAAGGCTTTGGCATTAAGTAACCCACAAATGTTGATAGGCCATTAAAAACAAATAATACAAACCATATAAAAAAATAACTGAAAGAAAGAAGTGGTTTTGTGTGATGTTAGGAAAGATATTGTTCTCTGTAGCCTCTCATCTAAAGTGCCAGTTTTAAAGTGCTTCACGACCCAGGCAGCTGCTGCTGATCTTTCTGCATTTCTGTTGGTTTTATTGTGTTTATCCTTGCACTTAGCCCCTTGCGTTTTCTCAGCTTGCAGATACTGACCAGAGTGGGGGGGGGATATTTGTCTGTTGCAGTAGAACTTGCATCTTGGCCTGACAGATTGCAACAGAGACAAACATTTCACACTATTGTCTTTTGAGAGAAAGAAAGAGAAGGTTAAATTATATTAGGGAACTTTTTTTTCTTTCACTCACTCCCACTCTGATCATGTAAAAAAAAAAAAAAAAAAAAAAAAAAAAATTATTTTTAGGTCTTGCTTAGGAATCTTTCAAGAATATGACGGTCAGCTGAAAAGTTCATATGATCATTTCATATCTGCTGTAGATGACTTTTTTGACCAATGGGATTTAAGCACTGCAACACCAATGGAAGAAATATGTAAACCACAAGGGAGTCGGTTGAAAAATAAACCTCACCTAATCAAATTCCGTGAGAGTGTCTTGGTCATCCTATGAACTTTTTAGCCAATCCTCATATGTAAATCAGATTATTTAATATTATCCTGACTGGTTAGTGTGTATTTATCCAACCCCTCCACCATGAGCAGGATGTAACTCAAGGTCAATTTTTAAGCAGAGTACTGCTGGGTTGAATTAAGAGTTTTCCTTCTAGATTGGAAGAGAATGGATGGATTTATATCTTTCCTAAGGGCATTTGTGCAAAATGATACACAAACTGCTACATTTAGGATTTGACACTTTTTATTAAGTTTTTACAACTTAATTTAAAAAAAAATCATTCCCCTTAGAGCGTAATACAGGTGACTGAAAAAAAAAAACAAAAAAGAAGACTTGAGCCCTGTATGTATTTACTCAACCCCTCCACCATGAGCAGGATGTGACACAAGGACAGTTTTTAAAGAGTGCTGCTGGTTTGAGTTCAGTTTTCCTTTTAGACTAATTGCCTAACCAAGGCTAAAGATAATTCAGTCTACCCTACTATCTACCCTTAGCTGAAGGGAGAAGAAATAAATTCATGCCTTTCTCAAGGGTATTAATGTAGTAATTTACTGAGCCTTTTGCTTAGATATGGCACAAGGCCAAATAAATAATGGGTCCCCCAATGAGACTTGAACTCATTCTTGCAGGTTTGCTAGTCAGGCTTGTTAACCATTACTCGAGGCACCCTCAAAGGTATTAATGTAAAGTGAAATGCAAACAGCATTGTTCAGGTTTTGAATTCAACCCTACATTTATCTTTTCTATAACAATAACCATCTCATTTACCCAAACACTCGTAACAAAAAGCTGTTACCATCTTAGTCACCCTTGACAGGATCCAATCAGTTACCCTGAGAATCAAACTGGCACATAGTATATCTCAAGAATGAAAAAAATATTTTTTTTTTGTTTGATTCTAACATTTGATGTGTTCTGGGTATAACACTAAACTGCATCTGGTGGTGAGGCTCGAATTCCAGAGTTTTTGGGCATGTAAAATCACTCTTTGTTACCATTACTCTCAGGTCTACTCTGACCTCAAGTGGTAGTACATTTTAAGACTCCCATCTATGGGTCAAGTAGATTTGAAATAAAGTTTAAAATGATTTTGGTTGGTTGGTTTTACAGCATGTCAACCCTTGCTAGGATTTTGCAACAAATTATATGATTTCAAATAATTAATAATAATAATCCTTATTAAACAATTAGAGCTTCAAGTAACTATTCTTAATACAAATAATTTGCACACAGTTAAATGGTTTCAAGTAACTAATAATAATAATCCTTAGTAAACAATTAGGGCTTCAAGTAACTATTCTTAATACAAATAATTTGCACACAGTTAAATGGTTTCAAGTAACTAATAATAATAATAATCCTTAGTAAACAATTAGAGCTTCAAGTAACTATTCTTAATACAAATAATTTGCACACAGTTATATGGTTTCAAGTAACTAATAATAATAATCCTTAGTAAACAATTAGAGCTTCAAGTAACTATTCTTAATACAAATAATTTGCACACAGTTAAATGGTTTCAAGTAAATAATAATAATAATAATAATCCTTAGTAAACAATTAGAGCTTCAAGTAACTATTCTTAATACAAATAATTTGCAAACAGTTAAATGGTTTCAAGTAACTAATAATAATAATAATCCTTAGTAAACAATTAGAGCTTCAAGTAACCATTCTTAATACAAATAAGACTAATTATACTTGAGAAAGATGTCATGTACCCCACCCTCTAGTTATGGATAAATAGTAGGGCACACTGGTTTGGCTAGGTAACCAATCTAGGATAAGGAAAACTGAATTCAACTTTTACTCCATCCCCCACCTTCTATGGGTAAATTAGGGCAGATTGGATTCCTTAGTCTTGGCCAGTCAACCTGTCTAAGAGAAGGGAAGCCAGCTTTATTCCACTAAAAAATTGATCTTGACTTGCATCCTCTACACAGTGGAAAGGGTTGGGTGAATATATATACTTACTTATTAGATGCAAGGAATGCTCCCTGGCCTGATGGTAGGGTTCGATAATTGTCGATTTCTTGACCAGTGTCAATAGCTGTGTCCATGTAAAAACTCGGATTTTTAATGCTGATTTTCAAGTTGGTCCTTCAAATTTAAAGGTTGGCACAAAACAATCTTATTTTTGAATGAATTTTTCTTTGTTTTTTCATTCTTCTTGCAGTGTTCTTTTCACAGGGCAACCAAAGTTACTGCAAACTGTTGATACTTAAGCTGATGTCCGTCTGTGTTATTTTGTTGGATGTAAAAATTCTCTGACTTCTCATAGATCTTGGCCAAATGATAAATAGGTTTCTTTGTTTTTTACATGTTCAACTGGTTTTGTGTATTTTGACCCCCCCCTTTTTTTTAAACAAGGGGATGTCCTCATGGTGTAATGGTTAAAGTGATGGACTGCGGAATCTTAGTAAGCGAGTTCGTACTCCAGTCGCACTATTACGTTCACTTTCGGGCAAATATCCTTGGGAAAGGTATGAACCCCCTTATCCTCCCATCTTTAGGTTAGATTATACCACTACTGTTCTAGGACAATTGCTTTGGCATTAAATAACCTATAAAGGTTGATATACCATTAAACAAAGAAACCTAACCAAACCAAACCTTAAAAAAATAAGACTTTCTTTTTTATATTTTTAAGTGCTAGTAAAAGAAAAAAAAATGGCTTGGACTATTTGAGTATAGATTTGGCACTTCTGCCCTGAATGAAAGTGATGCTCTCTTGTTCTCTGATCCACCCTGTCAGCAGGGGTTAGAATATATACTGCTGATTGGTAAGATCACTCTCCCACCAAAAAAAAAAAAAAAAAATTAAAAAAATATACGTGATGTTTCAGATATGACACCAAACTGCATCTGATGGTCTGGCTTCAGTTCGGGGGCTCTGCATTGTGAGTAATAAACCTTCATTGCCATTACTCTCAGGCTGACTCTGATCCAGAGTGGTAGTACCTGTTACGGTCCCATCTGTGTGTAAATTATTTATATTCAATTGAAATATTTGATGCTATATGACTGTACAAAGTATTTGTATTGAATAGTTACTTGAAGCTATGATTATTTACTAAGAAAATATTATTACTTTAAACCTTTTAATGATGTTTAAAGAAATGATTATTGTATAGGACTAATTTCCTGAAATCAAATAATTATGTATAAATTTTGAATGTGTGTGTGTGTGTGTATATATATATATATATATATAACAGGGATTTGGTGTTCATATTTTAATTGGCCTTTTGAATTTAAAACCATACAATTTTGTGCAAATTATTTATATTAGATAGGAATACTTGAAATTATATAACTGTTTCAAAAAAATCTCATAGGTAAACAACTATACAAAAATTGTAAATATGAACATGATTTCCTAACCTCTAGGCATAAAGTAACCCTGGATGGGTTGGCATGCAATTAAAATCTACCAATCAATTAAAATTTTGAGAATTTTTATCTGCTATTATGAAATATGAAACAAGTTGATACAGCAAAATAATATTGATGAAGTTATGGTGTATGTTTATGTGTGTGTGTGTATATATATATATATATATATATACATACATATACATGCACAGAGATGGACTCATAGATTTAGGATTAGGCTATGTTCTGACCAGCTGGTCTCAAGTCAGACTATTCTTCTATGTACAACTTAGGAAGCTGGGGTCTGAAATAATTCAGCAATCAGTGTTTGAATATTGCTTGTGTCCTCCCTGCTTTACGGTTAGAACAATGGTAGACATGGAGTGTGTGTGTTTATTTACACATTTAAATGCACAAGTGTTCCCAGAATGATAAAGAATGGTTTCAGTTTTAAACCAGCTGTTTTCTTTCCAAGAAATATATTCAAACAATCTTTAAATTTTGGCTGAGTGTTTTTTGTTTTTTTTCTCCCATGTATGTTCTTTCATTGTGGGAGCGGCCAGTGTTCATGCTGCTTGCTGCACAAAATTTCTGACTTTTTATTGCGTATTTTGGTCAATAGTCGTGTATGTATCTATGTACTACTAAAGGTGAAAAGGATTTGGTGTTTGTATTTTTCATGGCCTTTTTTGTTCGCAAGCAAAATGCTGCAACTGAGGATGAAGGTACTTTAAAAATTGCTTCAAGTCTCTAATGTTATAACCGATGTGCATATACTTTCGACCATCATTGGTCATTCCCGAAAATGTGAGTACAACTATGTTCTGGAATTGAAGATGTTTTCTTTGATTCAGGAATTTTTTTGAACAAGACCATTCATTTTGTGCATGTGTCATTATATTTAAACATAATGCGTGTGTGTGGGTATGGGTGTGTGCGCACGTATTTATAAATAAATAATATATATATAGAGAGAGAGAGTATATATAGATCGAAGTTAGGGTCACAGTCAATAGCATTTTCATTCCCCCCCCTCTCTATTTTTATATATATATATATATATATATATATATATATATATATATATATATATATATAATGTAACCTAGGTAGATTTGGTCTTAGCAATGTAGGAATTATTTTCATAATTTTTTTTTTTTTTATAATATATATATATATGTATATATACGCTGTGTGTGTGTGTGCCTGTTTAAAACAAACATTTGATACAATCTTTTTTTTCTTTTCCCTCTAAATAAGGCTGCTGTCATTGCTTGGATTAAAATAGCTTTTGCAAAAGGAGGGAAAAAAATTATCTCCTTGTCAGAACAAATGCGATTGACCTTGAATCCAGCCCCCCCTGCTTAGAAACATTTTGCTCCTAAATGAGTCATATGGGGCAACTGTGCAGTGGAACTGAAGTCAAAGTACTGCTTAAGATCAAAGTGTAGTATCTTTATTTTTTCCTGTTGAAAAACTTGATTGCTTGGGGGTTTTTTGTTTTTTTTATATCTTTCAAGAACTGCTGCTTAAAATGTAAATCTATCATAAAATATAAATGGAATATTGGCATCTGATAAAAATGTTTCCTTTTAAACCCTGCTATAAATTATTCTGTCAATGAATTTGAAAATCAAAGCTGCTTATTTAGAAATGCAGTTTACATTTACATAGCACTGTGTAAAAATTTTTACTTCATTGAAAAATAAAGTTTGACTTAAATTTTTGAAAGTTTATCAGCAGTTGAGAATAAACACTTCTCTTACCTTTTCAGCATGCAGGAAGCACTCCTGATGGTTTTCCAGGGTCCACCTGCACAAATACCAGGTGTGTGTTATTAAGTTGATATATCTAGTCCCAGGAGGCCCCTTTCCCCCAGACAGTACCTGCTTGGCATAGCTAAGTTTATCTCTTTGTGCCTAGAGTGCCCTAAAATGTAGACTGCTAAGGGGATCAAACATATTTTTTATGACACCTACTCATAAGTCTCGATTTGTGCATGGCCTCGCCACTATGAAATGGCTTCATGTCAAATCCGACTTGTGGGAAGTCGGATAAATTTCCTCCTATCCCTGAACTCATTTTGTCCCCTGAATGTTTCAATCTGTATATATGTACGTGTAATACAGTTCTAGTGGTTCTAGGTAAATTCCCGTTGTGTAATGGTTATCATCATAGGAAATGGACACGGCAACATGAGTTCAAATCCTGGACCAGGCTAATTGCATTTCACATAGCACTAATACCCTTGGGAAAGGTATGAATCCAATTATTCTCTCTTCAGCTATGGGTAAATATTAGGACAGACTGGGTTCTTCAGCCTTGGTGAGGCAACTAGTCTTGGAGAAGGAAAACTCTGAATTCAAACCTATTAAACTCTGCTTAAAAACTGACCTTGTGTCATATCCTGCTCGAGCGGGGGGTTTGTAAATATGGATTCTAGTTAAATTTATCCTATCAGATTAATTGCTCTTATAATATAGATTTTCCGTAATCCTTTAGCTCTTTTTATTTAATTCTTAAAAGCAATGATTAAATTCTGAATTTAGCCTCAAATAATTTATCAGCAATAAATTTACCACAAGATGAATTTACTGGACTTGAGTTCTAGTCAAATAAGTAAAAACTGATTTTTGTTTCTGAAATTCATTCAAGACGACATCTTTTCAAACTTTCCGTCTATCTTGTGCACTCATTTCACAACAGTTTCTTAACCTGAAAACCAACTTCTTAGTCTGCTGTGTAGTATCTGTTTATCTCTCTCAGTTGGTAGGTTGCCGCAAAAACTAGTTGAATCTGGACCCTGGGGTTTCCAAATATGGAGCAGTACCTCCTCATTGTACAAAAGAGGTTTACAGTAGTTTGACTTGTTTGTGACACTGCCCTATTGAAGATGCTGAGAATATGTTGACTGTATTCCCTGCTGTAAGACCCCCTTCTAAAAAAGGGGTATTTTTTTTTTTTTTTATCTTTTAATATTTTTATTTTGCACATGGTCCTATTGAATAGAAATAATTTTTTAAACGGATCTATTTGATCCATAGATGAGACCCTAACAGATTCTACCACTCAAGGTCTCAGTAATAACAATGAAAAAGTATTCCACACACTTCAGTTCAGTAGAACTGGAACCTCACCATCAGGTGCAATTTACTTTCATACCCGTGACATATTTCCGCCAGGAGATACTAATGCCATCTTGGGAAAGAGTAATACTTCATCACGAGATATCTCTTCTCTACCTCGGAAGTAATGACTTGTTGAGTTATCTTGTCCGTGGCAGTTAAGATATTTTTTGTAAAATGTTAATTTTCTTCTAAACAAAGCATACCAGGATTTTATTATTCCTAGTGGAATATTATAGAATTAAAACAGATATTATTAGACATTATTTATTACTAAACTCTACAGTATTGTAACTGACTGAAAATATGTCGACTGTATCTCCTAAAAATGGGGTCTGTTGGTTATGATATTAAATTGCTTCTGGTGGTATGGTTCCAGTTCGAAAGCTCTCAGGAATGTGGGATATTCCTTTGTTGCCATTACTCCCAAGTCTACTCTGACCTGGAGTGGTTGTACCTTTTCGTGTCCCATCTATGAGTCTAATAGATCTCTTTGAAAATCATTTAAATTCAATGGAAATACTTGATATCATATAATTAAAACTTGGTTGTATTAAGAATAGTTAATTAAAGCTATAATATATATTATTATGTGTTACTTGGAACCATATAACTCTGTGAAAACAAATGACATTTATTATTATGATTATTAAATAGAAATAATTACTTGAAACCACATAATTATTAGTATTAGATAGGAATACTTGAAAACATATGTGCAAATTATTTGCATTTGATAGGAATACTAGATTTTTTTATGTTTGTATCTCTAAGTGTGTGTGTGTGTGTAACCAGCTCATTGGCCTTGTGGGTATAGTGTTCGCTAATGGTCCGGGAGCCCTGGTTTCAATCCCAGTTTGCGTCATACCAAAGACTTTAAAAATGGTACTTGATACCTCCTTGCTTAACACTCAGCAATATAAGGTACGTATCAAGGCTAAAGTGAAGCAATCCAGGGAAAGGAGTAGCGCCCTCCCCTACACCTTGGTGTAGTAGCTATTGAAAAGAGAGCCTTCTGGTCGCCAACTTTACATATATCCGCCTATATATATATATATATATATATATATATATATATATATATATATATATATATATATATATATATAAAAAAGTAAACAAAAACAAGTGTGATACGTTAGCGTTTGATTTTCCTTCGCTTGCACTAGTTTCCTCGTGGCTGAGTGGTAGAATCTTGGTTTGGCGTTTGAGTCAACTGGGTTTTGATCCCAACTTCTGGAATCTAGCCTGTCTAGCCACACTGAAGAGTTCAGATAGAACGAATATATATATATATATATATATATATATATATGCAAACTACGCCGATGATATAGCACTTCTGGCAAATGCACCCGCCCAAGCTGAAACCCTGCTACATAGTCTGGAACAAGCAGCTGCAGGCATAGGCCTTCATGTCAATGCACACAAGACGGAATATATGTGCTTTAATCAAACAGGCAACATATCCACACTAAACAGTAGCTCTCTGAAACTAGTTAACAAGTTCACCTACCTTGAAAGCAGTGTCTTATAAATCGAGACAGACATCGACACACGACTAGCAAAGGCATGGACAGCTATCCATAGGCTATCAGTCATATGGAAGTCAGACCTGACTGATAAAATGAAGCGCAGTTTCTTCCAAGCAGTGGTCCTATTGATACTGCTATAAGGATGCACTACATGGATGCTAACTACATGTATGGAGAAAAAGCTTGATGGCAACTACACAAGAATGCTGCGAACAATATTGAACAAGTCCTTGAGGCAGCACCCCACAAAGCAGCAGCTGTACGGCCACCTACCACCCATCATAAAAATTACTTTAAATATACTTATATATGAAGACCTTGTGGTACATACAGAATTTAAATATTGCTTTAAAAAGCAATTGCATGGTATTAAGAAAGTTTTAAAATCATAAAAATGAATTTAAATCCTTAAAAAGGGGACCCTTTCTTTTGGTCACTTCTCTTCAGAGCATTGTCAGTGACAATCAGTTTTGTACTAGAGCAAGTAAGCATGGGGTTGTAATCAAAGAAAAATCCAGGTGGGGTGAAGAAAATCATTGAAAAAAAAAAAAAAATTACTGTAAGCCAGCAGAGTTGGTACAGTTAATGAAGTTTTCTTCCGATGGTCCGAGAAGGTTATTAAAGGGCAATGGAGTATAGGATTGCTTTTGGATCCATAACTCCAGTTTGTATTTTTTTTTTTTTTAGAAGAACTGTAGTGGTACTATTTGACCCGTGGATGGTATAAGGGGTATTAGTCTGAAAGTGAAAATAATTGTGTGACTGCATTGTGAGCTCATTTTCTACAGTATTATTGGCCAGCACGTAAACCACTGCACGACAGCAACACCTCTTCCTATTCAAATTTGTGCAAACAAATCATTATAGACAAAACAGCAATTAAAAAATATGAAAGACTTTCAAAGCAATGTCTTGTTCCTTCCTCTCTTGTACCATTTTGCTCAGTCAGTTGGGGCTGTAGAATACACTGACTGCTTCTCTGCAAAAGGTTAAGACCCCACCCCATGAATGTCCTAAATAACCTGATGGTGAGGTTCCAGTAATGCTGGAGCATTAGGGGATGTGGAGTACCCCTTCATTGCCACTGTTCCCAGGTCTGTTCTGGCCCAGAGTGGTAGCACCTGATAGGGTCCTATCTATGGGTCAAATAGAATTAACTGTGTACTTATATTGTATAGCCACATAATACATATGCATGCAGAAACATATTTG
This sequence comes from Sepioteuthis lessoniana, assembly GCA_963585895.1. NCBI lineage: Eukaryota > Metazoa > Mollusca > Cephalopoda > Myopsida > Loliginidae > Sepioteuthis > Sepioteuthis lessoniana. Next base: position 51,617,210 of record OY757945.1, on the reverse strand, counting down.
ACACAATAAAGACGAGCGGACACAGTTCTTTAGAAAAATATACCTCTCACTTTATTTGAAACGGTTCGAAAGGGTTACTAAAGGTTTTACTGTGTGAGAGGTGAGTTGGAGACTAAACAGAACTGCAACATATTGACCCCCACTCTTATGGCCATAACAGCGTTTCTTTCCCATTCTCCTGGGCTGCTCTGGGACATGGTCCTCATTCCAGCATCTTCTCTCCAACTGACCTGAACTTCCTGTCGCCGGGGTTATATAATAATTTGACGCCCACTCTTCTTCCTGTGAGCGTCACAATTTCGCACTCAATTCAACCCCTCAACAATCAAGGTCGCCCCTGATCTCCTGATATCTTCGACCGGATGCACCTGTTATTTACACAGGTGCATTTCTTCTTTTGATAGCTTGGCCGAGTCGGAGGTCAATATGCAACACTCATGCTAAACTGAATTGTTTCAACTAGAACTGTTTAACGAAACTGAAAAGCTTGAAATAGAAATGTTTTTAACAATTAAACTGTGTACTTATGCTAAACTGAACTGTTTGAAAGAGAACTATTTATTTTTATAAAAATGGATTTTTTAAATAACCTACAAAGGTTGATATGCCATAAAACCAAAACAAACAATCTTGTACCATTTTCATTTTGTTTCTTACCTTTTCTTGACAACAGAGGCCGTCTTAGCAGAAGATGGCTTGTTGATAAATTCATCTGTATTTCTGGATGTTGTCCAAGAACTATGAAACTAGTTGCAAAGAGCCAAAGTAGTAGCGAACATAGTTCTTGTAGTTCCCTCCTTATCTTGATCTTTTTTTTTTTTCTAATTAACCAAAGTTACTGCAAGGAATTCTCTTTGGCAGCTGTTGGGATTCTGCTTTGCTGGACGTGAAGAAATCTAAATGGATCACTTTGTAAAGTTTCTTAGTTATTCGTGTACCGTGGCATGCAAGATAATGCTGTTAGCTGTAGCAAGTTTAAAATTAAAACCTTTGGTTGTAGTATTAAAAATAACAAATTGGTCCTGATCTCTACTGCTGAAAGATTCAGAAGAACAAAAAAAAATGTATGCTACCCCCCACCCAGTTATAAAGAACGTAAAATTGAAATAATAAACTAGATTGAGTCAAAAGTTTTGCAATATTTGCACGTACTATTTTTCAGAATAAACTCCTGAAACTTGAAGGAATCAAATTAATGCCACACTTGGCACATAGTCTGAGACTAGCTCCCTCGAATTATTACTTGTCCCAATCCATAGCTTGCTTCCTGTGATTGCAATGCTTCCACAACCAAGAGGATTTGAAAGCTTCAATGAAAGAGTTCTTTGCCTTGAAGGACAAGAACTGATATCTGTGTGGGATCAAAGGATTGGCAAAAAGGTGGCTTCAGGCAGTGCAACAGGATGGCCTCTACTTTGAAATCTACGTTGCCTTTGTTGTAACTTGGAGAATAAAGCAAATAAGTTATCTGAATATTCCAAAATCCTTCTACTTATTTATTAAGCTTAGCTTATTTATTCCACAAGACACGAAGTAGAGGGTACCCAGTGAGAATTGAACTCGCTAACAATATTATTGCAATGTAACTTTTAGATTCTGAGTATTGATTTTACAAAATTTACTTTTACAAAACTTTCCAATTCCCCACATAGATGTTATTGTGTCAGAAGTGACGAAAATAAAGAGCCTATGAAATGTCTGTAGTAATGAACAAAAACAAAATTGTATAGGAATTATAATTGCGTTCACCATTCAAAAAAAGATGATTGATTGATTTTAACTGCATTTCAACTTGTCTTGGGTTATTTCCTGCTTAGGGTTTTGGGTATCGTATTCGTTGTGCATTTCTATTTACATTTTTTTGTGAACTTTTTTTGCATACTGTTATTTATCAAATATTCCTATCTAATACAAATAATTTGCACACACAGCTGTATGATTTCAAGTATTCCTATCTAATACAAATAATTTGCACACACAGCTATATGGTTTCAAGTATTCCTATTTAATATCATTAATTATTCAGTTTCAAGTAATTATTTCTATTTAGTAAGTCATTTGTTTGCACACTGTTTAAAGTAAATAATACTAATCCTTAGTAAACAATTATATTTTCAAATAACTCTTAATACAAATAATTATATAGTTTTTGCCAGTGGCCTGGGAGACTGGGTTTCAATCCCAGGTCGAGTCATACCAAAGACTTAAAAAATGGTACTTGATGCCACCTTGCTTAACACTCAGCATTATAAGGTATGGATCTAGGGTAAATTGGAGCAACCCAAGGAGTAGCACCCTCTTCTACACCTCAGTGTAGTAGCTAATAAAAAAAGAGCCTTCAGGCCGCCCTCAACTACAGTTGCTAACTTTATTTATTTCTATTTAATTATAGTCATTTGTTTATATACAGTTAAATGGTTTCAAGAAACTAATAATAATAATCCTTAGTAAACAATTAGAACTTCAAGTAACTATTCTTAATACAAATAATTCACGCACAATTAAATGGTTTCAAGTAACTAATAATAATAATTCTTAGTAAACAATTAGAGCTTCAAGTAACTATTCTTAATACAAATAATTTACTGTTATATGGTATCAAGTATTCCTATTGGATAGGAATAATTTTCAGACAGATCTATTTGACCCATAGACTGGGCCTTAACAGGTACTAACCTCCCAGTCAGAGTGAACCTGGGAGTAATAACAATGGAGAGGTACTCCAAATTTGAAGATCTGGAACCTCATGACTTTTTGTGGGGATGCAGCTTACCTCCTTGCAGGGGATACAGTCAGCATATTTTCAGCAGGGCTGACAAGGTGGATCCAGAAAAGAGTAAGTTTCAATCATTTGTTTGATTATTTATTAATTCTAATATCCTTGGTTTGGTTCGGCATTGTAAGTTATTTGATGTCAAATCTGGTTCATACATATATATGATTTGTAAACATAAATCAACCAAGTTGAATAGTTCCAAGTATTACTAGGTATCTCTAACAGTTCAATTAAACATCAGTCATTTGTTTACACACAGTTATATGATCAAACAGTTCTATTTCAAACAATTGTTTAGCAGAAGTCATTTGTTTGCACTCAGTTTAAATTTCATACAGTTCTATTTGACCCATAGATAGAACCCTTTCAGGTGCCACCACTCCAGGTCAGTATGGGCCTGGGAGTGATGGCAATGAAGGAGTACTCCACATTCCCCAAAGCTCCAGCATTACTGGATCCTCACCATTTAGATTGTTTAGGCGTCATATCAAGGACACTTGTTGGGAGATGGGTTTTACCTCTCTGCAGACATGCAGTCAGTATATTCTATGACCCCAGCCAAACGTGCAGATATATATTAATGATTATACACACAAAAACTATGACTTCTACAAGTTAGACATTTTTTTTTCTTTATCCTGTTGTTTTCTCTTGCCTGATCCAATCCCTTGAAAAGGATTTGCTGAGATTTCATCTTGATTAGTAGAAGATTGTCTTATAGGTCACAGAAGACTTAACGGTGTTTGTTAAGAGAGGTTGGTCAGAAAATAACAACTCTAAACACTTGGTTTTTGGGTTGTGGGGAAAAAATTAAAAAATATAATAAACAGAAAATGTTCATCTTTTAGCTTTTAGGAAGATGTAAAAACAGCCTCATTTAGGATTTGATCTTGCGTTGTTAGATTCATTTCCTAAGTTGATTACTATTACACCAACATCCAAAATGTATTTATATTTCTATGATATGAAGATGTTTATCAGAACATAGTAGTTTAGAAGAACAAAAAATTGGTTAGAAAATTCAGTACTGAAATCCCTCTCTCACATTCCACAGGCAACATGTCTTAAGACACCCAGTAGATACCTGAATTCATTTTGGAGGTGCCCGTGATGTAATGGTTATCGTCGTAGGAAATGGACACGGCGACACGAGTTCAAAACCTGGACGAGGCTGATTGCATTTCACATAGTGCTAATACCCTTGGGAAAGGTATGAATCCAAATATTCTCCCTCCAGCTATGAGTAAATTGTAGGGCAGACTGGGTTCTTTAGCCTTAGTGAGGTAACTAGTCTAGGAGAAGGAAAACTCTGAATTCAAAACTCTGCTTAAAAATTGACCTTGTGTCATATCCTGCCCTAGTGGAGGGGTTGGTAAATATAGATACCTGAATTCATAGATATCTTTTGTTTTTTTGTTTGTTTTCCCCCCCCCCCCTGTACATGTGACACTATCTTCTGTTCTAAGATAGACATATTCAGGTGTGAACATATCCGTCTGAATATGTATGTCTTGATACGGGTTATAAGGGTCATTTAATAAGTAAGGTAAAATATTGCCTCAGGAATTGCCAATAGGAAGCACTTGCATCTTTTTTTAAGAAAATCAATATTAATGAGTCCTTTGATATTCTAAAAGACTTGTCAGCATGACCTTCTTTACTGACTGCTTTGCCTAGAATTATTTTTTTAATGTGTTTCTACTTCATGGACTGTCTTTTTGACTCGGCTCAAACCCATGTTTAGCCCATGTGTAAAGATTTTTTTTTCTCACTAAAACATAATTCTCTGGATACATCATATGCGTAAATATGATATGGTTTGCCCTTCTCAACTACCAAAAATTTTTGCCTAGTCAACTGAGATTGTAGAATACATCAATTCCTTCTCTACAGAGGGGTAAGACTCCCTCCTCCGAGTGTCCTGGATATGACATTAAACAATCTGATGGTCAGGCTCCAGTCATGCTGGAGCTTTGAGTGATGTGGAGTTACCCTTCATTGCCATCGCTCCGAGGTCCACTGTGGCCTGGAGTGGTGGCACCTGATAGGGTCCTGTTTATGGGTTAAAAAGAACTAAGCTGTGTACTTATGCTAAACTAAATTGTTTGAAATAGAACTGTTTATATGTATAAAAATGGATTTGGCATTAAAAACCTACAGTGGTTGATGTGCCATAAAACCAAACCAAACCAAACCAAAAACCTCCAAAAATTTGAAAGATTTCTATCTGATTTGCTGCCATTTTGAATAGCCTCAAAACTAATATTTTTGCTATAAACCAATTCCAAAAATGTAGAATTTACATTTTTGAAAAAATGTATTTTGCTTTTTCTAAAATATTTCCGTTATTTATTGAATGACCCTTGTGTGCATATATATATATATATATATATATATATATATAGTCTCTCCTCTGTCAAAAAATTCCTCTCAATTATTGAATGACTCTTATATGTATGTATGCACATGGATGTGTGTGTATAATAGTATTATGCAAGTAAACAAGTTGGGAAGTCAGCAGATTTTAAAAGCTAATGAAATCGAAAAAAAAATGGATTTGTAAATAATAAAATGAATGGAAAAACATTTCTTAATATTAATAAGATGCTAATGAAAGGATTGTTTATAAATTTTATCGTGAAGTTCTGATACAGTCAGAGGTCAGAATCTTTTTTTTTTTTTTTTTTTTTTTTTTGTATTTGGGTGGTAAAAATGGAAAAAGAAATCTATATATTTAGAGAGTTAGCCCAGTCTTTAGACGATGGGTCCTAGTCAGTTGCAGCTAGACATAGAATTAGTTTGCAATCAGCACGTAAGCGTAGGGTTTCTCCTCCATGTGAGGAACCTATCAGCATCCTACTGTTTGAACATACTGTGATTCTGATTGGGATGCACAGATAATACACTCTAGTCTCAGACAGGAACTGTATGAATACAGCACTATGATTTTAGGTGGGGATGCGCAGAGACTACACACTGATCCTAAGCAGGGGTGTATGGATACTATTCCAAACCTTGGCAGTGCTGTGTGGATACTGCTCTTTGATCATAAATGGGGGAGCATAGATACTACACTCTGATCGTAGAATGCACGAATACTTCTCTCTGGTCATAGGTGGGTATGCACAGATACTCTATTCTTAGGTGCAGGTGCTCAGATACTATAATCTGACCCTAAGCAAGGGTGCATGGATACTATACTCCAATTCTTGGCAGGTGTGCACAGATACTACACTCTGATCCTAGGAAGAAGTGTTTATCCACATATAAATTATGCAGTTACTTTTATGGGCACTATGCCAGTAAAGTAATAAACACTGGTTTCTAACAGTTTAAATTCCCTCCATTTTCTTTTTTTTTTTCCAAATCTGCTGAACTGAAAATATAGATTAAAGCTTTTAGGGAGCTTAAATCTCATTGTGTTTTATCTAATTTTTAAAAATCTTTATCTTAAACTCATTTGTGACGTTATGGTTCAGATCTCTAAGTTTGTTTCTATAATCCTAATTTATGCTCAACATTTATGGCCTTTTGCCAATCTAAGCTGAACTTATCAAATATCTGGGCAACTCCTTATGTGATTATTGGTTAGCAATCTTGTCTCTCAGTTTTATTTTCATGAATTTAGTCCTCACTAGTTACCTTTTTTATATTAAGCTTATCAGAAGTAATTTATTTATACTACTATGTGAATTGGGCCATTTGCCAATGGTTCGAGAGACTGGGCTTCAATCTCAGGTCTAGTCATACTAAAGACTCAAAAAATGGTAGTTGATGACGCCTTGCTTAACACTCAGCGTTATTAGGTACGGATCAAGGATAAAGTGGAGCAATCCAGGGAATGGAGTAGCACCTTCCATCACAGTCGCCAACTTTACTTTTTTTTTTACTATGCTGAATAAACCAACTACCTGAGCTTACAGTATCTGTAGCCATGCACTATAGAGATGTCATATATGTATCAGACCATAGATATTATCGTAGTGAACTAAACTTGAAATACCATAATAACAGCAATGGGTGGTTATTTGTCTTGGCATCTGCATGGAAAAACTCCATCAATGGCACCATAGGTGTTGTAGGAATGCTTCTTAGTCCTTGTGCCTTAAAATTACTTAGTAGCATGAAGAAAATCCAAGCAAGAATTATGTCTGCTACATTTAATTGCAACCCCCTTCATAGCGATCATCTATTACAACAGTCCTACCAATGCCAATGATGAAACGGACATCACCACTTTCTGTGATGGACCATCTTGCATTCCCAAACATGACATTCTACTCATCATTGGAGACATAAATGCACGAATAGGCAAAGGTGAAAATAATAAGTTTGGCTTTCACAACCTGCCAAATAGAAATGGTGAATATCTAGTAGATTTTTCACTTCAGAACAGTCTTTCATGCTAAACACTAAATTCCAAAAGAAGGAGGTAAAACTATGGAACTAATTCCATAATGGTCCGGGAGGCTGGGGTTCAATCCCAGGTCGAGTCACACCAAAGACTTTAAAAATGGTACTTGATACCTCCTTGCTTAACACTCGGCAATATATAGTACGTATCAAGGGTAAAATGGAGCAATCCAGGGAAAGGAGTAGTGCCCTCCCCTACACCTCGGTGTAGTAGCTATTGAAAAGAGAGCCTTCTGGTCGCCAACTTTACTTACTTTACATATGTTTTAAATAAATAAGAGCCATACCTACTTTTATTAACAAACCTCTAAAATTAGTGGACCAGTTCACATACATCGGCAGCAATATCACATCTACAGAAAGTGATGTCAAGCAGAAGTTAGGAATGCTATTGACAGGTTATCGATCATATGGAAGTCTGAGCTATTTTTTCTAAGCTATAGCCATGTCCCTACTTCTATATGGATGCACCATATGGACCCCAACAAAACAGATAAAGAGCTTGATGAGAACTACACAAGAATATTGTGTGCTGTCTTGAACAAATCCTGCAAGCAGCACCCAACAAAACATCAGCTGTACGGCCACCTGCTTCTCATCTTACAAACCATTCGAATAAAATGAACAAGACCTGCAAGTCTCTGCTGGAGAAGCAAGGACGAACTCATAAGTGATATTCTCTGATAGACACTTTTACATGGATGTGCCATTGTTAGCCAACCAGCAAAGATTTACTTACTTCAGCTCTGTGCAGACACAAAATACAGCCTAGAAGACCCTTTAGGAGAAATGGATGATAGGGATGGATGGAGAGAGAGGGGGGGGTCAGGAAACACTGTGCTACCATGATTACTATACTAAAGCTTGTGTTTGTCTGAGGACCACTGCCAAATGAAAGCCCCAGGTATTTGACTTTTTGCAGAGATTCAGGTTTCAGTTTAAACTATACAAGGTTGATGTTGCTGGAGGTCATCAGATTGTAAAACATGTACACTTTAATATCATGTATAAAAATATTTTATCCCACCCTCCAATAACTAAGAGGATTGAACAAGGTCAGATCTGTTTGTCACGTGGCTGGCTGTGTGTTTCTATTTACCCAACCCCTCTGCTGTGGACAGGATGTGACTCAAAGACAATATTTTTTTAAATGGAGTACAGCTAATTTGAATTCAGGGTTTTCCTTTTAGACCAACTGTTGTGCCAAGTCAGAGTGAAATGCAGACAGCCATGTCCAGGAATTGAACTTGGGATGCTGAGTCTCTTTCCTACAATGGTAATTGTTACGCCAGCTCTATGTTGAATTCTCTTCCGTCAGTAATGAAAAGATTGCATGTTTGCAAAAGAAATATTCTATAGAAAATAGGTTCTCAGAAACTAATCAGAATTTTTCTTTTTTTTTTTTTTTTTTTTTTTTTTTAAACATTTAGATCCTATTCCTATTTCTGTAAGCATAGAATCTTGTTAAAATATCGAAATTATAAATTATTCTATTAAATCATTTTGTCTTTTAGATTTTTTTTTTTTAATTTACTTCTGAGCATCACAAAGTACTTCTGCCAGTTTATACTTCTTTTTAGAGTTCTCTTGGCAAGGCATTGCTCTGAAAGTAATCAGAATTTTTTCTCTCCCCCGCTTCTTCTTTAGCCAAGTCGCCTGGCACTGTCGAATACACTAACTGGAGTGTCCTGGGTATGACACTAAACAATGATGGTGAGGCTCCAGTAATGCTAGAGCTTTGGAGAATGCGGAGTACCACTTCATTGCTATCACTCCCAGGTCCACTTTGGCCTGGAGTGGTAGCACCTGAAAGGATCCTATCTATGAGTTAAATAGAACTTTGACATTTAAACTGTATGCAAACAAATGACTTATGTTAAATTGCATTATTAGAAATAGAACTGTTTGACATTTAAACTGTATGTAAATAAATGACTTGTGTTTAATTGAATTGTTTGAAATAAAACTGATCATTTAACTGTGTATATCTACAAAATGTATTTAGAAATAATATATATTTAATATATATGTATGAAGAGGATTTGGCATTAAATAACCTATAATGGTTGATTTGAATACACTGACTTTATCCCCTACAGCGGAGTAAGACCTCCTGAAAAAAAGGAGTATCTTGGGTATGGCACTAACCTGTATCCAATGGTGAGACTCTAATTCTAGTAGGTTGGTTGTTTTATGGCATATCAACCCTTATAGGTTATTTAATGCCGAATCCAGAATATATATATATATATATATATATAAATGAATAGTTGGTAATATTATTTTTAAACTAGTCAGAGTTCATTTGTTTGCATGCAGTTAAATGATTTCAAGTATTTCTGTTTTACATTAGAATAGAAATATTTAAACATTTACTGTACTTTATAATTTATTCAACATTATTCATTTGTTTGCACACAGTTAAATATTTTAAGTAAATGATTATTTTTATTTGAACCATAGATGGAACCCTAACAGGTATTACCACTGTGGGTCATTCGACCTGGGAGTAATGGCAATACAATGGTAATCCCTGTTCCCCAAAGTTCCTCGACTATACCCTCACTATCAGATATGTCATATCAAGACACTCGTTTCTCATACTCCTCTGCTGAGATGCAATCGGCATATTTTACCGCCCCAGTGAACAGGGCTATCCATTTCCGGAGATAGAGGGATTATGGAGTATCTTTTCATTGTCATCACTCCCAGATCCACTCTGATCTGGTCTGGTAGTACCTATTTGGCTCCCATGTATAGGTCAAATAAATCTTTTTAAAAATTATTTCTATTCAATAACATTGTGAAGAGAAACAACAACACAAGAAATGGAGCTGAAAGTACAAAGGATGTAATTCCCTAACCTTGGTATAGGCTCAGTCGGCTGGGGCTGTAGAATACACCGACTGCTTCTCTGCGGAGGGAGTAAGACCCCCTCTCTCCTAACGAATGTCCTGTACATGACTCAACAATCTGATGGTGAGGCTCCAGTAATGCTGGAGTTTTAGGGAATGCAGAGTACCCCTTCATTGCCATCGCTCCCAGATTCACTCTGGCCCAGAGTGGTAGCACCTGATAAGGGTCTTATCTATGGGTCAAATAGAACTAAACTGTGTACTTATGCTAAACTGAATTGTTTGAAATAGAACTGTTTTGACTTTTAAATACGAGTAAACAAAAAACTATACTTATACTAAACTAAATCGTTTGAAATAAAACTGTTAATGTGTATAAAAATGGATTTAGCATCAATAACTTAGAATAGTTGATGTGCCATAAAACCAAACCTATCCTAGGTATAAAATAACCCGAGATGGTTTGACATACCATTAAATTCAATCTTTTTTGTTGTGCATATATATGATGATCATATTTCTGTCTATTCAATCTTGCTAAAATATGAGCATTATTTTATGAAAATGTTTTGTCTCTTATCATTTTTTTTTTTTCTTCTTTTTTCTTGGCTATCTCCAAGTACTCCTGCCTGTCTATTAATCGTCTTATTGGCAAAGTCTTATTTCAATATGAAAATGCTAAGTATATAGTATCATCATGAGAAATCCTCCTTCATTTAGAAAAGATATAGTATCTTAGTTCAGTTGTACTGAGAAAAATGGTAAGATGGTGAAAGTCTTGCCTAAGGTTAGTTGTTTGCTAATTTACTTAACCGATGACAATGAATAACAACCATCAAAGCTTTCTAGTTACTGTATTTATTTATTTATTTATTTTGTTGTCTTTGTAAATATTTCTCTGGGTATCTCACTGACTTTGTGTATGTAGAAAATTTAGTTGTAGATCAGGATTGTATTATTTCTCCAGCTCTTCTTTTTCTTCTTCTTTTTCTCTCAAGTTGGCCACAAGTTTCTCTGTAATTACCTCTCACTCACTAGATTCTCTCTTAATTAGCTTATTAAGGTTAATTAGCATATCTAATTAGCATATGATGATGTCATCAATTGGCAGCCATGTTGAATATTGTGAACTGGGCTAGGAAATGGCTCAGTTGATAAAAACATTGGTACATTATAATTCCTGGGGTCTAGATTTCGATTTTTCATGAGGCAAATTTTATTTTTTTGGAAGCCATTCTTATTTGTATATTTTATTTAAAAAATATGATAGATAAATTTCATGAATGAAGATGAAAAAGAACCCTTAATATTAATGTATAAACTTTTATACTAGCATTATTTATATATATATATATAAAACCTTGAATACAAATATGCTAATCATAACTGTCAGTTTTATACTTTCATGTTCATCAGGTGATAATCAGTTTATCTTTAATTATCTCCTGATGATCATGAAAATGTGAAACTCACAGTTGTGGTTAGCATGTTTGTATTTTGATATACAAATAGTTCTGTCATGAACATTAAAGAAAAAAACTTCATGATTCTGTTTTCTAGCCAATCTCAACAATGCTATAGTTTGGATGGCATCAGTCCTTCTCCAGTTACTCTTGACTCTTTTCCAGTTTTTCAGGATACTTCCAAGAGCTCCAACTAAAATTGGTATCACTGTCACCTTCATGATTATTATTTTACTCTTTGTAAGTTTTCACACCAGTACTAACTGGTGGTCTTCATTGTAGTCCAAGTGACAGCAAGTCTCCTCAATTCTCCAACCATTTTCAACAATACTGTAGTTGCGATAGTTTTAACCATTTTATCGATTACCAGTTCCTCTAGTCTTCTTTCTGGGTTCTTTGTAATTGTCCCAAGACTCTGAATATAATTGGTATCACAATTTTCTTTAAGTTTCATAGCTTTCTTTTTTTTTTTTTTTTATAGTTTTCCAGCAAGGTCTTGGTATTTATAGTATTTTTGTTTTCCTTTATTTTCATTCTGCTATTTGCTGGTATGACTGACTGTTGTACAGGTTGAGCTTTTACACATAGTATTTGTTGGCTTTTCCTGGATATCAAGAGGCATCGAGTCTCCTAAATATACTAGCACATTCCTTGATATTCTGGCTGAATTTGGTAATTCTGTCATCTAGGCAGCTTCAGTTCTTTTAATCTTTTTGCAGTGCTTTTTATGACAGTTCCAAGTTTTATAATTTCAATGTTTGTTTGCCTCTTGGTCCTGGTTTAGAAAAAATGTCAAAATTTTTAAAATGAACAATTTTTTTCTATTTCATTCCTCCATGTGCTCTTATTGATCTTGCACTTCCCATTTCTTAGTTTGGTTTATTTGTTTAATGGTATATCAACTCCTTATGGGTTATTTAAAGCTGAAATAGGATTTTAATCTAGTATTTA